>VZQC01007418.1:68333-172690 GCA_009823505.1 Rhizomys pruinosus | reverse complement strand
CCCTCTCCCTCTCCCTGTTTTTCTTTTCTTTTCTTTTTTCTTTCTTCTTTCTTCTTCTTTTTTTTTTTTTTTGAGACAAAGACTTACTCTGTAGACCAGGCTGGCACTTGGACTGGGGAGGGAGTGGCGGGAGTGTAGCTTCCTGTTTGAGTGAGTGCTTGCGTAGCCCTTGTGAGACCCTGGGTTTTCATCTCTATTCCCAGAAGGAAAGAAGAAAGGGAGGGAGGGAGAGAAAGAACGGAAAACAGGAAGTGACTTGAGTTTTGCTTGTTAGCCTGGCACTCTGGAGGTGGAGGCAGGACAGGCCGGACAGTCATGAGTTCAAAGTCATCCTTGGCTACCTACAAATGGGCAGTCTGCCTCTGCTACCTGAGAAAACCAAACCAACAGCCACAAAAACAAAGCAGAATCTACATCCTAGCAATCCTCTTGCCTCTCCCATGCTCAATCAAGTCCTGAGATCACAGGCCTGCATTACCACAGCAGCTTCTTTTTTTTTTTTTTTTCACAGAAGCTTCTATCTGGGCCTTTTGAATAGGACTCAGTGTGAGCCCTCCCCTCCCACTGCCCCTGCTTTTCTTTCCCTATCTTTTCACCCAAATGTTAATAACTTGGTCATTTGTCCTCTTTCTCTTATGGAGAAAACTTTGGGAACATTGTAAGTTGGCCTTGGGAGTTTGGAGGAAAACCTGCCAGGCTGTGGCAAGTTCTTATCTGCAGATGACCTTGGTTACCACAGAGATGAACTCCCAGAGATACAAGTCTGGCTGTGTGGGCACTGACAGGCTTCTGTCTTCTTGTCACGTGCACCCCAGTGGGAGTTGGGGGGATTTCACCCACCTGGTGTAGTTCCCATTGGCTCCTACAGAAAGAGTCCAGAGTACTATGAGTTTGCTTAAAGGTGAGGTGAAGGCTGGGATGGAGCTCAGCTGGGGGCTTATCTCCTAAGCGTGAAGCCCTGGGTTCTTCTGTCCCCAGCACCCCAGACTAGTAGTGGTGGTGCACTCCGTAACCACTGGGGAGGTGGAGGCAGGATGCTCAGAAGCTCAAGGGCTTTCTTGGGTACAGAGCAAGTTCAAGGGTAGCCTGGGCTATTTGGGACTTTCTTTTAAAAAAATAAAAGAATAAAATAAAAACAATACAATAAAAAATAAAATAAGAAATAAAATTAAGGGCTGGGTATAGTGGTGTATGCCTTTAATCCCAGGATTTGGGAGGCAGAGGCAGGTGGATCTCTGTGAGTTCAAGGCCAGTGAGCTCCAGGTCAGCTGAGACTAAAGGGAAACCCTGTTTCAAAAAGACTAATAAGTAAATAGATAAATAAATAAATAAATATCAAAATAAACAATAAATTAAATGAAATAGAATACAAGATAAAATAAAAGAAAGGTGAAGAATGGGGCCATGAGGGGTCCCCTAAGAGTCCAGAAGTCCTCTGATCACAGTTCAGGACTGACGAGGCTCCACATGGATGTGGGATGGGGTAGGATCAGCCGAACGCTTGCCTACAGAGAAGTTGAAGGGATTGCAAAAGTGGCTCTGCGTTACCTAGTCCTGCAGCCTTGTGCTTCCTGCACAGGCTCTTCACCATGCTCTTTCACAGAATCTTCTTCATAATGCTTCTTTCATAGTATCCTCTCTTAGGCATTTGGGGAGCTGGATGATGAAGCCAACGACCAGTTCATGAAAGACCTCAGTCAGATTTCATGGTCCATGGGGTCAGGTTTACCCTAAGTCTGTTTTTCTCAAGCCAGGAAGTTGCTGTGGGGACACTGGAGGCCGTTGGCACGAGGGCATTGGAGAAACTGGCTTGTACCAGCCACTGAGGGCTCCTTAGCTGTAGCTGGGCTGGGCACTAAGTAGGCACTTTGAGCATCCCGTCTCTGTCACAGGAACTTTCAGCAAAGGGCACTTCAGGATCCGAGTTGACTGACACAGTGCCTGTTAGCAGAGCCCTGCTCTGTTGGGAGTGGTATCAATATGGCTTCACAGGGCAGAATCCTGGAGAGAGAATGGGGTAGACGGGGGCACAAAGCATAAATAGTTGCTCCCACCAGAATATGGGGTAATCCTTGTTCAGGGATTGAGTCATTTGGTTAGAACCCCATTTGGATGCATAGAAGAGGCTGAGGGCTTCCAAGCTGGGGCTGGGTGTTGGATTCCTACCCAGGAGTCTGGGAAACAGCAGGTTGACACTCTAAAGCCTATAAAGGTGATTATCTAGGGAGCCTGCGTGTAGTGGTACACAATCCCAGCACCTGGGGGTGGAGTCAGGAGGATCGGAAGTTCAAGGTCATTCTTGGCTAGAGTTCAGAGTCAACTGGGTTTTATGAGACTGACTCAAAAAACAAATCAAGCAACCATAACAAAATACTCAAGGCTAGAGAGATGGCTCAGTGGTTAAGAGAACTGGCTGTTCTTGCAGAGGACCTGGGTTTGAGTCCCAGCACCTACAATGAGGCTAACAGTGGTCTATAATTCCAGTTGCAGAGGAATCCAATGCCCTCTTCTAACTTCTTTGGGCACTGGATGACATGGGTGTACTTACACACATGCCCGCAATATACTCATACACATAAAAAAATACAAACTGCAGCCGGGCGTGGTGGCGCACACCTTTAATCCTAGCACTTGGGAGGCAGAGACAGGCGGATCTTTGTGAGTTCAAGGCCAGCCTGGTCTACAAGGTGAGTTCCAGGACAGCTGGGGCTACAGGGAGACCCTGTCTTGAAAAGACCAAAAAAAAAAAAAAAATACAAACTGCGGGGGCTGGAGAGATGGCCTAGCGGTTAAGAGCTCTGACTGCTCTTGCAGAGGACCCAGGTTCAATCCCCAGCACCCACATGGCAGCTGAGAACTGTCTTTAACTCCAGTTCCAGGGAATCTGACACCCTCTTCTGACCTCCGAGGCACTGCACAATACGGATGCACAAACCTGCATGCAGACAGTACATTCATACACATAAAAAAATAAATTAAAAAAAAATACAAACTGGAATCAAAGGCATGCACCACCACACCTGGCAATCTTTATTTTTTTTACATTTATTTAGTATGCCAGTGTGTTGAAAAAGGGTCTTTTTGATATTTATTTATTAATTTTAATTTTTTCTTTTTTAGAGAGGGTTTCCCAGAGCCGCAGCTGGCCTGGAACTCACTATGTAGACCAGGTTGGTCTCAATCTCACAGACATCTGCCTGAGACAGGGTCTCTCATTTCTGTGTCTCCACGCTGGCTGTCTGGCCCACAAGCTTCCAAGTGATTCTCCTGTCTCACTGTATGTGTGCTGAGAGATGTGCTACACCACACCTGGCTCTTTACCTGGGTTCTAGGAATTGAACTCTGTCCTCAGGATTGAATGCTACTGCCTTGACCTGCTGAGCCATCTCCCCAGCCCTGAGTTTTTTCTTTATAATTTTACCACCTGTTTCCTTCTCTGGAACCCCATCATGCTGGTGAAAAGCCTCACCCAGCTGGTTTCTGGGGGTTCACCCCAGAAGACTGGATGTGTCTCATCTAGGTCACATTCCTTTTGCCAGCCTGGGCTTTGGCTGCCGGTACCTCAGAGGCAACCTGTTTAGTTGGATGCAGGCCAAAGGCAGGCACGCCCCAGGACCTGCTGGGTCACATACCTAACCAATGAGCCAGCAGTGGCACCTCCCAAGCCAACATCTAATTCTCCCCAGAGCCTTGGGAGGTAGCATGGTTCCCACAGATCCCTGTATTGTTGCAGCTCAGCCTGACAAGGATGTGGGGTACACACGTGCAGTCCCAGCACTTGGGAGACTGACATAGGAGGATCTCAGGTTCGAGACCACCCCAGGCTACACAGTGAGGGCCTAGGGGGAAGGTGCTTGTATTGACTGGCTGTGTGCAAAACACTTCACATCTGACAGATGATTTTCCCCCACTGACCATTTCTGCACTAAATTATATAGCCATAGAATTTTTTTTTTTAATCTTTTAGAGACAGGGTCTCCCTGTAGCTACAGCTGGCTTGGAACTATGTAGACCAGTCTGGCCTTGAACTCACAGAGATCTGCCTGCCTCTGCCTCCCAAGTGCTGGGATTAAAAGGGTATGCCACCACGCCTGGCTGTTTAGCCATAGATTTATTTGTTTGCCAAAGCTTTGACTTTCCTGGATTCTTTTCTAAAGAAGGAATCTCTGAAGGGAGGCAGCACATTGAATTACATTAGTATGAACAGCTGTTAGATATATCCTCTAATTAGTTAATTAATTAATTAGTTAATTTATTTATTTTTGAGACAGGATCTCACTATGTAGCTTAGGATACCAGCCTGGGCCTTAGTAGGAGAGCCATCTCAGGCCTAAAGTGTTTATTCTTTTCTGTGTGGATAACCTTCCTACTTGGCTAGGATTTTTCATTTATTTTTATTTTATGTGTATGAGTATTTTGCCTGCATGTATATGAGTGTACTAAGTACATGCAGGGCCAGTAGAGTGTGTCCGGATCCTCTGGAACTGGAGTTAGGACAGTTGTTAGATGCCATGTGGGTTGGGCCCTCTGCAAGAGCAGCCAGTACTGACTCTTAAACACTGAGCCACCTCTCAAGACCCTGTTTTGGTGTTTTGAAACAGTCTCATGCCAGGCTGGCCTAGAATTCACCATGTATCCCAGGCTAGCCTCAAACTTATAAGCCTCCCAATTGCTGATCAAAGGCACGAGTCACCCTACTAAGCCTCTGCAAGGTTTTGTGTTTTTTTTAGGATTTATTTTATTTATAGTATATGTATATGTGAGTGCAGTGCCCACAAAGGCCAGAAGAGGGTGCTGAATGCCTTGGAGCTGGAGTTAGAGACAGCTGTGCACCACCTGATGTGGATGCTGGTAACTGAACCACCTAGGTCTTCTTTGAGGACCAAAACAGCAAAACAGCAAGCTTTTAACTGCTGAGTTGTCTTTCTACCCCTCTGCGCTCGCTCTCTCTCTCTCTCTCTCTCTCTCTCTCTCTCTCTCTCTCTCACACACACACACACACACACACATATATGTGTTTTTTGAGGGGTCTTTTTTTATATTATATATATTTTATTTATTTATTTATTTATTTATTGGTCCTTTCTAGACAGGGTCTCCCTGGAGCCCCAGCTGTCCTGGACCTCACTCTGTAGACCAGGCTGGCCTTGAACTCACAAAGATCTGCCTGCCTCTGCCTCCCGAGTGCTGGGATTTTATTTATTTTTTAATGTGTATGAATGTACTATCTGCATGTAGGTTTGTGCACCCGTTGTCGTGCAATGCCACGGAGGTCAGAAGAGGGCGTCGGATTCCCCTGGAACTGGAGTTAAAGACGGTTCTCAGCCGCTATGTGGGTGCTGGGGATCGAACCTTGGTCCTCTGCAAGAGCAGTCAGCGCTCTTAACTGCTAGGCCATCTCACCAGCCCCTTGGGGGGTCTTTTTGAGACAGGATCTCCTTGTAACCCCAGCTGGCCTGATTCTTGGTGTATAGACCAGTTTCACAGAGGCCCACCTGTCTGAGCCTCCCAAGTGCTGGGATTAAAGGTATGCACCAGCACACCTGGCTTCCTCTGTTGTTTTCAACCATGGGTAGTTGAACATGGTGGCACATGCCAGCACTGGGGGGTGGAGGCAGGAGGGTGAGAAGCTTATGACTGAGTCGGGGATGTAGCTCAGTTGGTAGACTTTTTGCCTAGCATGCATAAAACCCTGGATTTGGTCCTTAGGACCACATGAACAAGACATGGCGTCATATGCCTGTAATCCTAACACTCTGGAGGTCGAAGCATGAGGATCATAAATTTAAGATTATCCTCAGCTACAAAGAGAATTCAAGGTCAACATGAGCTACATAAGACCTTGCCTCAAAAAAAAAAAAAAGTTCAAGGTCTTCCTCATCTACATCCTGAATTTGAAGCAGGCCAGCCTGGGCTACATGAGAGCTTGCCTTGAAAACCAGGGTACTTGGCACAGCCCTGCCACAGTGAGTATCCATAGACCGTCTTGTTGGCTGGCTCCTGATCATCAGACGTGCTCAAATGAATGCTATAGTGATTCATACTGTCCCCATCCTCTGCGGTTCCCAGGTGGTCCTGACCAGATCCAGGTCAACATCTCAGCCTTGGGCACCCTCCCCAATGGTACCCTGTATGTGGCCAGGGGCTCTCAGGTGGACTTCAGCTGCAGCAGCACTGCGAAGCCTTTGCCCAGGGTGGAGTGGTGGTTCCAGGCCCAGTCCAGACCTGAGCCCTTCGGAAGCAACCTGATGTTCAGCAGCTTCACCCTGATGCTGATCTCACAGAACCTCCAGGGCAACTACACCTGCTCAGCCAGTAACGTGCTCAGTGGCAGTCAGCGAAAGGTGACCACCGAGCTCCTGGTCTACTGTGCGTAAGAAGCACGCCCCGTCCCACCTTACCCCTCCATGAACTGCATGTTTGTGAGTCTTCCTTTCATCTTTAAGGACAGGCTTTCTTCCACTTTACCACAGTGTTTGAGGGTCCCCCACCCCCACTCCATGTGGCTTTGTAGTGTGCTTTAGTGCTGCATTGTTTTTTGTTTTGGTCTTTTCGAGACAGGGTCTCCCTGTAGCCCCAGCTGTCCTGGAACTCAGTCTGTAGACCAGGCTGGCCTTGAACTCACAAAGATCCGCCTGCCTCTGCCTCCCAAGTGCTAAGATTAAAGACATGCGCCACCACGCCCGGCTACTACTGCATTGTTTTGATGGCTGTATTAATCCTCCATTGCAAGTCTGTGAAATGGGACGTACTGTATTTCAGTGGCTCCATCAGTATGTATGCACAAACCTGAATGTTGCACGTCAGACAGTGGTCATCCCTCTGGAAGCTCGTTCTTCCCTGGGAAGCACCAGAGACCTCTGGGACACACAGAGAGGGAAATAAATGCCTCATGCATTTGTTTTAAGTAGGGAGGAAATGTATAAAACTTTATTTATAAAACTCAGATGGGCATGGTGGTGCACACCTTTAATCCCTGCGGTTGGGAGGCAGAGGCAGGTGGATTTCTGGTCTATAAGCCAGTTCTAGGCCACCTGGGGCTACATAGTAAGGACCCATCACAAGAAAACAAAACAACAAAAATGAAACAAACAAAAACTAAAAATAAGATGTACAATTCAAGCCAGACATGGTGGTTCATGCCTACAATCCTAGCGCTTGGGAAGCCAAGGCAAGGGGATCACCATGAGTTTGAGGCCAGCCTGGGCTACAAAGTTGAGTTACTCCTATAATCCCAGTGCTGGGGAGGCAAAGGCAACTTGACTTGGGGCTTGCTGGCTAGCCATCCTAGCCTGCTTGGCTAGCTCCAGGCCCATGAGAGACCCTAGCCCAAAAAAGCAAGGTGGAAACTGGGTGTGGTGGCACTTGGGAGGGGAGGTAGCACTCAGGAGGGTCTCTGTGAGATTGAGGCCAGCCTGGTCTACATAGCAGGTTCCAGGCCAGCTGAGGTTACAGGGAGACCCTGTCTCAAAAAAAAGTCCCCCCAAAACAACAAAGCCAAGAGCTCCTTTGGAACACCACTAATACTGACACCAGGCCCTTAGCCACATGTGACCACTGTTAATGTCGAGGGACCAGAATTAGCTGAGAACTTTCTGTAGGGACAGAACTACCTGTTCCATATGGTCTAACGAATACCTCAGCCATTTGTCACACATGTAGACTGCACTCTTGAAATATGGGGGATACATGTTGAGGACGTGGAATTTCTAATTTCATGTGATTTAATTAATTTGAATTTTAATTACCACAGTTGGCTAGAGGGAGATGCTGAGACAAGGCTTGGGCAAGATGACTGTTACCAGTTATACCAGCCACTCCCTTCCCTTCCCCTTCTTCCCCTCTTCCCCTTCTTCCCCTTCCCCTTCCCCTTCCCCTTCCCCTTCCCTTTCCATCTTTCTTTTCTCTTTTCCCCTTTCCTTTCCTCTCCTCTTGCCTTTTTTCCTTTCCTTTCCCTTCCCCTTCCCCTTCTCCTTTCCCTTTCCCTTCCCTTTCTTTTTCCTTTCTCTTTCCTTCCCCTTTCCCTCCCTTCCACCCCCTTTCTCTTTTGTCCATTTGAGACAGGGTTGCCCTGTAACCCCAGCTGGCCGGGAACTCATTATGTAGACCAGGCTGGCTTTGAACTCACGGAGATGGGATTAAAGGCATGAGCCACCATGCCCAGCCTTTTTGTTTCTTTCTAACATTTTTTTTTCTTTCTAACATTTTTTTAGAGGCTAGAGGGATGGCTCAGCAGTTAAGAGCACTATCTGCTTTTACAGAGGGCCCAGGTTCAAGTCCCAACACCCACATGACAGTTAACAGTGGTCAGTAATTCCACTTCCAGGGAATGCAATGCCATTTTCTGGCCATGTGGACACTGCACATGTGGTACACATACATACATACATACACATAAAATAAGTAATTTTTTCATTTTAAAGATTTAATTTTAACTGTGTGTGTGAGTCTCTGTGTCTGTGAGTGTGAATCTCTCTCTGTGTGTCTGTGTGTCACTGTGAGGATCTGAGTGCAGGTGCCTGAGGGGGACAAAAGAGGATCTTGGTTCCTCTGTAGCTCAGGTTGTGAGCTGCCTGATACGAGTGTTGGGAACTGAACTCAGGTCCTCTGTAGGAACAGTATACGCTCTTAAACTGCTGAGCCTTCTCTCCAGCCCCATGAAATTTTTTAAAAATTATGTTTAGGGCAGGTGTGGTAGTGTACGCCTTTAATCCCAGCACTTGGGAGGCAGAGGCAGATGGATCTCTGTGAGTTCAAGGCCAGCCTGGTCTACATAGTGAGTTCCAGGCCAGCTGGGGCTACAGGGAAACCCTGTCTCAAAGAGATAAAAAAAATTAGTTTTAGAGAGATAAGTGGGCATATGCTGTAATACTGAATGTACACATGGAGGTCAGAGGTCAGAGGACTTTTGAGAGTCTGTTCTCTTTCCACTGTGGACTCTTGGGATTGAACCTGGGTAACTGGGCTTGCCTGCAGCAAGAACTTTTTACCCACTTGAGCTGTCTTGCCACCCCATTTTTTTTTTTTTTGAGACAGTATTATATATACCAGACTATCCTTGGAAGTACTATGTAGCCAAGGATGACCTTGAGCTCCTGACCTCCCAAGTGCTGCTATTACAGGTGTGCACTATTACAACCAATTTAGGGGGTGCTGAGGATCCAACCCAGGGCCTTGTGCATGCTAGGCAAGTGCCCTATACCCACTGAGCAACATCCCTGGCTCCCCAGGTACCTTTTTTTTTTTTTTTTTTTTGCCAGACATGGTGGCCAAATGCTTTAATCCTAGCACTGGGAGGCAGAGGCAGGAGGATCTTTGTGAGTTCAAGGCCAGCCTGTCTACAGAGTGAGTTCCAGGCCAGCTGGGGCTACAGAGAGTACCACCTTGTCTTCAAAAGACNAAAAAAAAAAAAAAAAAAGGTAGCCTGGGAGCCGGGATGTTGCTCAGTGGGTATAGGGCACTTGCCTAGCATGCACAAGGCCCTGGGTGGATCCTCAGCACCCCCTAAATTGGTTGTAATAGTGCACACCTGTAATAGCAGCACTTGGGAGGTCAGGAGCCAAGGTCATCCTTGGCTACATAGTACTTCCAAGGATAGTCTGGTATATATAATACTGTCTCAAAAAAAAAAAAAATGGGTGGAGATCAGCTCAAGTGGGTAAAAAGTTCTTGCTGCAGGCAAGCCCAGTTACCCAGGTTCAATCCCAAGAGTCCACAGTGGAAAGAAACAGACTCTCAAAAGTCCTCTGACCTCTGACCTCCATGTGTAATTCAGTATTTACAGCACTATGCCCACTTATCTCTCTTAAAAACTAATTTTTTTATCTCTTGAGACAGGGTTTCCCTGTAGCCCAGCTGCCTGGAACTCACTATGTAGACCGGCTGGCCTTGAACTCACAGAGATCCCATTCTGCCTCTGCCTCCCAAGTGCTGGGATTAAAGGCGTACAACTACCCACACCTGCCCTAAACATAATTTTTAAAAAATTTCATTGGGCTGGAGAAAGGCTCACAGTTTAAGAGCGCATACTGTTCCTACAGAGGACCTGAGTTCAGTTCCCAACACTCGTATCAGGCAGCTCACAACCTGAGCTACAGAGGAACCAAGATCCTCTTTTGTCTCCCCTCAGGCACCTCCACTCAGATCCTCACAGTGACACACAGACACACAGAGAGAGATTCACACTCACAGACACAGAGACTCACACACACAGTTAAATTAAAATCTTTAAAATGAAAAAATTACTTATTTTATGTGTATGTATGATTGTATGTGTACCACATGTGCAGTGTCCACATGGCCAGAAGATGGCATTGCATTCCCTGGAAGTGGAATTACTGACCACTTGTTAACTGTCATGTGTGGTGTTGGGACTTGACCTGGGCCCTCTGTAAAAGCAGATAGTGCTCTTAACTGCTGAGCCATCCTCTAAGCCTCTAAAAAATGTTAGGAAAGAAAAAAAAATGTTAGAAAGAAACAAAAAGGCTGGGCATGGTGGCTCATGCCTTTAACCCATCTCCGTGAGTTCAAAGCCAGCCTGGTCTACATAATGAGTTCCCGGCCAGCTGGGGTTACAGGCAACCCTGTCTCAAATGACAAAAAAAAAAAAAAAAAAAAAAAAAAAAAAAAAAGGAAGGAAAGAGAAAGGAAAAAGAAAGGGAAGGGAAAGGGAAAGGAGAAGGGGAAGGGGAAGGGAAAGAAAGGAAAAAAGGCAAGAGGAGAGGAAAGGAAAGGGGAAAAGAGAAAAAAATATGGAAAGGGAAGGGGAAGGGGAAAGGGGAAGGGAAAGAGGAGGAGGAAGAAGGGGAAGAGGGGAAGAAGGGGAAGGGAAGGGAGTGGCTGGTATAACTGGTAACAGTCATCTTGCCCAAGCCTTGTCTTCAGCATCTCCCTCTAGCCAACTGTGGTAATTAAAATTCAAATTAATTAAATCAATGAAATTAGAAATTCCACGTCCTCAACATGTATCCCCCATATTTCAAGAGTGCAGTCTACATGTGTGACAAATGGCTGAGGTATTCGTTAGACCATATGGAACAGGTAGTTCTGTCCCTACAGAAAGTTCTCAGCTAATTCTGGTCCCTCGACATTAACAGTGGTCACATGTGGCTAAGGGCCTGGTGTCAGTATTAGTGGTGTTCCAAAGGAGCTCTTGGCTTTGTGTTTTGGGGGGACTTTTTTTTGAGACAGGGCTCCCTTGTAACCTAGCTGGCCTGGAACTTGCTATGTAGACCAGGCTGGCCTCAATCTCACAGAGACCCTCCTGAGTGCTACCTCCCCTCCCAAGTGCCACCACACCCAGTTTCCACCTTGCTTTTTTGGGCTAGGGTCTCTCATGGGCCTGGAGCTAGCCAAGCAGGCTAGGATGGCTAGCCAGCAAGCCCCAAGTCAAGTTGCCTTTGCCTCCCCAGCCACTGGGGATTATAGGAGTAACTCAACTTTGTAGCCCAGGCTGGCCTCAAACTCATGGTGATCCCCTTGCTTGGCTTCCCAAGCGCTAGGATTGTAGGCTGAACCACCATGTCTGGCTTGAATTGTTACATCTTATTTTTTAGTTTTTGTTTGTTTCATTTTTGTTGTTTTGTTTTCTTGTGATGGGTCCTTACTATGTAGCCCCAGGTGGGCCTCAGGAACTTGGCTTATGTAGACCAGAAATCCACTGCCTTCTGCCCTCCCAACCTGCCAATGGGATTTAAAGCTATGTGCACCACCATGCCCAATCTGAGTTTTATAAATAAAGTTTTATACATTTCCTCCCTACTTAAAACAAATGCATGAGGCATTTATTTCCCTCTCTGTGTGTCCCAGAGGTCTCTGGTGCTTCCCAGGGAAGAACGAGCTTCCAGAGGGATGACCACTGTCTGACGTGCAACATTCAGGTTTGTGCATACATACTGATGGAGCCACTGAAATACAGTACGTCCCATTTCACAGACTTGCAATGGAGGATTAATACAGCCATCAAAACAATGTCAGAGAGTTAGTAGCCGGCGTGGTGGCGCATGTTCTTTATCTTAGCACTTTGGGAGGGTCAGAGGCAGGCCGGAATCTTTGCTGGTTCAAGGCCAGCCTGGTCTACAGACTGAGTTCCAGGACAGCTGGGCATACAGTGAGACCCTTCGGTCTCGAAAAACCAAAACAAAAAACAATTGCAGCACTAAAGCACACTACAAAGCCACATGGAGTGGGGGTGGGGGACCCTCAAACACTGTGGTAAAGTGGAAGAAAGGCCTGTCCTTAAAGATGAAAGGAAAGGACTCACAAACATTGCAGTCATGGAGGGGTAAGGTGGGACGCGGGCGTGCTTCTTACGCACAGTAGACCAGGAGCTCGGTGGTCACCTTTCGCTGACTGCCACTGAGCACGTTACTGGCTGAGCAGGTGTAGTTGCCCTGGAGGTTCTGTGAGATCAGCATCAGGGTGAAGCTGCTGAACATCAGGTTGCTTCCGAAGGGCTCAGGTCTGGACTGGGCCTGGAACCACCACTCCACCCTGGGCAAAGGCTTCGCAGTGCTGCTGCAGCTGAAGTCCACCTGAGAGCCCCTGGCCACATACAGGGTACCATTGGGGAGGGTGCCCAAGGCTGAGATGTTGACCTGGATCTGGTCAGGACCACCTGGGAACCGCAGAGGATGGGGACAGTATGAATCACTATAGCATTCATTTGAGCACGTCTGATGATCAGGAGCCAGCCAACAAGACGGTCTATGGATACTCACTGTGGCAGGGCTGTGCCAAGTACCCTGGTTTTCAAAGGCATGCTCTCAAATTGTAGCCCAGCGCTGGCACTTCTCAAATTCCAGGCATGTAGATCCAGGAAGACCCTGAACTTTTTTTTTTTTTTTTGATAAGACATTTTGTCTTTTTGAGACAGGGTCTCTCTGTAGCCCCAGCTGGCCTGGAACTCACTCTGTAGACCAGGCTGGCCTTGAACTCACAAAGATCCTCCTGCCTCTGCCTCCCTAGTGCTAGGATTAAAGGCATGTGCCACCATGTCTGGCTTTACTCCCACCCCCAGGTACCTTTTAAGGTTGACTAGTGGCTAGACCCTAGTTCTGTCAGCTGCCCTGCTGTCTGACGCAGTCTGCCATGAAGCTGTGTTTGGTTGTCTTTTGCAGGGCCTCCTCCATTAGCCCCTCGCTGCTCGGCAGAAGCATCGTCAGGATCCGTCGACCTACAGCTCACCTGCCACTGGGACGGGGGATACCCTGACCCGAACTTTTTGTGGACTGAGGAACCTGGAGGGATGATTGTGGGTAATTCAAAGCTGGGGATCGAAACACTGAACCAGTCACAGCTGTCAGATGGCAAGAAGTTCAAGTGCGTGGGGAGCCACATAGTGGGGCCAGAGGCAGGAGCCAGCTGCGTGGTACAGATCTGTGAGTCTGTCTTGCTTTGTCCTGGGGTTGGGGGTTCACTTGCCTGCCTTTCTTCTCAAAGAGTCGTTTGATAGTTCTGGAAAGAAAGCTCAGTGTATGAGAGTGCCTGAATCCCTCCCTTCCCTCTCCTCGTGCCTCGTTTCTCCCTTCAAAATTTAAAGCTGCCTAGCTCAGATTCTTCATTCTGGCAGAGCTGGTTTTCCCTTCGCTAGCAATACCAGGCGCCCTCATCACCAGCGTGGCACAGTGATACCATGTAACAGAGACACTCCCAAACTTAGTGGCTCAGAACAATAATCGTTTATCTCAAGACTTCTGGCAGGGCGTGGTTGGGCTGATGTGTCTCTCCCCCAGAATGCTGGAAGACTGGGGAGGTGGGGGCTGGAATCCTGAAAGGGTGCACTTGAGGGCCTGGAGAGCCGTCTCTCCACATGGACTCATATGTGTGTGTCCCCCAATGCAGTGACCAGCTTCCCATAGAGGGATATGTGATCTTTTTGTGGGACCTAGCCTCAGAAGTTTCATGGCTTGCCTTCTAGAACATTCTATGTCTGCAACAAATCACTAAGCAAAGCTAACATATGGGGCAGCAGGGAGAATTACTAGGCTTCACTGTTTAGGTTTTTGGTGCTAGAGTTGAAACCCAAGGCCTGACACATGCTAAGGTATCACTCTACCGCTGCCCCCTAGCCCAAGAACCTGTCTCTTACAAATAACAATAACAGACTGGGGGCTGGAGAGATGGTCTAGTGGTTGGGAGTGCCAACTGCTCTGGCAGAAGACCCAGGTTCGATCCCCAGCACTCACATGGCGGCTGAGAACCGTCTTGAACTCCAGTTCCAGGGGAATCCGACACCCTCTTCTGACTTCCGTGGCATTGAATGACATGGGTGTACCAACCTACATGCAGACAGTACATTCATACACATAAAAAATAACAGACTGGAGAGATGGGTAGCACTTAAAAGCATTGACTGCTCTTGCAGAGGATCTGGGTTTGATTCCCAGTGCCCACATGGCAGCTAAGAACCATCCATAACTCCAGTTCCAGAGGAACCTGACACCCTCTTCTGACCTCTGAAGGCATTGGATAGGACAGAAGTGTTCTTACATACATACAGAGAATATACTCAAACACATAAAAAATAAATAAATATTGAAAAATAAAAATAAGGAAAAATAGGGCAAGGGTGTAGCTCAATGATGCATTGTTTGCTTAGCAAGAGTGAAGCCATGGTCCCATGTACTTGCCAAAAGAAAGATTTCCTATAATGCCAAGTTTGGTCATGAGTTCCTGGACTCAGTCGATCCTCTTGCCTCAGACATGCCTGGTACCACAGACATGTGCTGCTGTGCTCCACTACAGATCTGTGCACTGAAGAGCGCAGCTTACCTTGGGAGAAGCGCCACCTTCCCCAGCCCAGTGTGCGCAGGCCCCATCCATCCATCCATCCATCCATCGGGTGTGGCTCTCCGAGGGCTCCCACCTCTTTTGCAGCGCACTGCATCCTCCCAGCTAAAGTCTGAATAGCTAGATCCCACACAGACTATGTGGGTAACATTTGGAGGGGCGAGCGCTCTGCTTGTAAAGTGTTATCTGTAGCACACGTTTTGGAGGCCAGGGAGAAAACTCCAGAGCGCTTATTTAAGGCCGAAGGAGCCATTTCTGAAACTTAGGTTTGAGTGTCCCAGAATCTCAAGGTACCAGTTAGGCTTATCCTTTCTGTTGGTTTGAGGACTCCTAAAGACATCCATGTTCTCCATACAGAGGGACTGGCAGAATTTCGCTACAAGGAAAAAAAACATTACTGCTCCCTGGGGTCTCACAAGCAGCCCTATGCTTAGGCAGTTCTCTTTGTTGACTTGACCTTGCCAATAAACTTGGAGGTTATTTCAACACCCTTGGCCCCTTTCCCTCCTCCTTCTCCAGTCATCCCTCTTCCCAGTGTGCCAGGCCTGACCCTGGCTTCTCCTTTAGGATAGCTGCCAAGGGAAAGCATGGTTTCACCCTATCGGCAGGATCCCAGCTAGCCTGTCTGTGGCTCAGGTGCCACAGTATGGACTTCATAAATTCCTCAGTGACTTCCTTGCCCTTCACAGGAGGGTGTGTGCATTTAGAGAAAGGTGTTCCCACTCAAAGAAAACAGCTAGAGCTGGGTGTGGTGGCACTCACCTTTAATCCCAGCACTTGGGAGACAGATCTCCTTATGAACCAGGCCAGCCTGGTCTACATAGGGAGTTCCAGGCCAGCCTGTGGCTGCAGGGAGACCCTGTCTCAAAAAGACAAAAAAAGAGAAAGAAAACAACTGCAAGAACTAGAAGGCTGTTGAAGGAAGCCCTCAATCTCCTTCATCCTGTTCAACTCAGGTTCTGAGGTGTTGTGTGACTTTTCCTGGGGAGACATGAGCAGTGTCTATTTACCTCACAGCGTACCAATGCCAGATGAATGGAATGGTTCCACTCACATCTAGTTGGGGAGCTTGTGAGTTTATTGGGGTTACTTAGAGGAACGGAAGGAACATGGATGACACAAAGCACTGTGTCACTGAGAAGTCCACCCAGCATGGGGACAACTCAAGAAAGCTGCATCCTGGAGCTCCCTGCACAACCTGGGTGCAGTTCCACTTCTCGATCTCCGGCCAGTGTCCACTTAGATACCCTTGGAAAGAGGCTTTGTGCGTCTTGTAACTGAGCTGAGCTTTCCCCGCCTTTTCCCCTGTGAAATTCCCTGCTCTCTCCTGGAGGGAATGTTTAATTGGAAGGAGATAGTTACACACAAGGAGGGCACAGGCTCACTACAGTGTAAGTTATCTGGGGAAGATCTGCAGTAGACAATAATGCCCTACCTCTAGATGTCCATGTCCTGGTCCCCAGGGCCTATGAATGGTACCCAAATGGCCAAGGGCATTGATGAAGTTAGTGTTGGCATAGAGATGGTGTTCTGGATTATCCTGTGGGTTCTTCTAAGAGGGGGACAGGAGGTCAGAGTCAGCAGGTGATGGGATCACAGGAGGAAGAGATCAAGGTGGTACAAGAAAGGGGCCTAGAGCCAAGGACTACAGGCAGCGTCAAGAAACAGAAAACAAGGGGCTGGAGAGATGGCTCAGAGGTTAAGAGTGCTGGCTGCTCTTGCAGAGGACCTGAGTTCACTTTCCAAAGCTAATGTGTGTGTGGTGGGGGTCCTTACAGCTGCTTGTAACTCCAGCCTCAGGGGATCTGATGTCTCTGGCTTCTAGGGGCATCCACATGCATGTCAACATACCACCTCCCCCATACCTACACATAATTTAAAATAAAGATAAATCTTAAAAAAAAAAACAAAGGGCCGGGTGTGGTGGCGCACGCCTTTAATCCTAGCACTTGGGAGGCAGAGGCAGGCGGATCTTTGTGAGTTCAAGGCCAGCCTGGGAGTTCCAGGACAGCTGTAGCTACAGGGAGACACTGTCTCGAAAAGACCAAAAAAAAAAAAAAAGGAAAGCAGGTGTGATGGTACACCTATAATCATTGCACTTGAGAGGTGGAGCCAGGAGGGTCCCAAGTTCAAGGCCAGCCTCAGCTGTGTAGCAAGTTCACGGGACAGTCTGGGCCACACAGACTTTGTCTCAAAGACATAAAAAACAAACTGAAAAGATAAGGTCATTGATCTCCCCAGGAAGATCCAAAAGGAATCTGTTAACACCTGAAAGATCCTGGCAGAGACTATTTGCTTTAAGCCACTGACTTTGCAGCATTGGGTCACAGTAGCAAGGGGAAACAGCTGCCTTGTTCTCTAGAATCCATTTGTTGGACTGTTTTTAACATGGTCATTGTAATGTTTTATTTATTTATGTATTTATTTGTATGCATACATATGTGTATTCATGTGTACACATGTGGAGGTCAGGGGACAACTTTTGGGAGATCATTCTCTTCTACCATGTGGGTCCCAGGGATCGAACTTAGGTCCTCAGGCTTGGCAGCAAGCTCTTTTACTGACTAAACCATATCACTGACCCATGTACTTCCTTTACAGAGATGAATATGGCATAGAGGTAAGAGAGTGGGTGACAGAGCCTCATGCTTGGATTATGGGCTCCACAGTCACTGTTTTACTCAGTTTTACCCAGAGCTTTATTGGTGTTAGTGTGGAATGCCAAATCCCAGGGACCTTTACAGTCCTGCGCAAACTGGGACAGTGAGAGTCTCTGTGTCCTAGCCCCACCTCTTATTTACTTGTGTGACTGACCAAGGTGTTTGGCTTTCCTTGTTCCTCAGTTTCCTTCTCTGCAAGATGGGGATATTAACATGGGTATTGTGAGAATGGGTTGGGCTCATATGCCTGATGGCACCTTGCACAGTAAGTAAATGTTAGATTTTCTTCTGTTGGAAAAGGGGTAGTGTGGAAGTCCCCAGAGTAGGTTGTTTTGTTAGGAAGGGAATATTTTTTTGGAAGAGCTCAGGTCGTGGCTTGAATCTTCCTAAACGTTTTCCTTTCTTTATCCCCTTCTGGCCACCAGCGAGCCCCTCGCTTACCTCTCACCCCATGAAAACATGCTTCGTGGGGGGCAATGTGACACTCACCTGCCAAGTGTCCGGAGCCTCTCCCCCTGCCAGAATCCGGTGGCTGAGAAACCTTACCCAGCCGGAGGAAGCCATCCAGCCCAGCAGCCACTATTTCATCACCCAGGGCAACCAGAGCTCCACACTCACCATCCACAACTGCTCCCAGGCCCTGGACGAGGGCTTCTACTTCTGCCAGGCTGAGAACCCCGTGGGGGTGAGGGCAGTGGACATCTGGCTGACTGTGAAAGGTGAGTGAGGAGGGCCCAGTTGGGGGGGGGCAGTCAGAGACCTCCCTATATGTGGTCATGGGCAACTGAGGATGGCATACCCACTCACCAGTGGCTTGACAGGGTGGCTGAGGAAAGTAATCTCTAATCCTCAAAGCACTAACCATTTGCAGAGGAAGCGGAAAAAAATGACACGATCTCTGTCCCATCAAAGAATGTGTATTAGTCCATATCTTCATAATGGGATTCAAAGTTTGAACAGACTATGGGGAGACTGGGTGGGGCCTTATGGAGGAAGTGGGTCACAGAGCTGCGTCCTTGGCTGTGTCTCTTCCTGGCCTTTTCCTGTTTCTGTTCCTGGATGTGAGAGGACCTCCTCACCACGATGGACTGAAATCTCTGAAGCAGTGACCAAAATAAATCCTCCCTCTCTTATTTCTGTCAGGAATTTGGCTACAGCCAAATATTGATATTTGTAACCTGGGCTGGAGGCCCTTCCTAGGCTCACCCTGGGCCTTTGGTCAAAGGTACAAATTTTATGTTTTTATTGAAAAATAATATCATGCTGGGCATGGCAATTCAGGCTGCTAATTCCAGCACCTGATGGGGTGAGACACTGAGGCCAGCCTAGGCTAGCTAGTTAGTTGCAGGCTACCAAGTAAGGCTGTCTCAAAATAACAAATAGCTACCAAAAAGAAAAAGAAAAGAAAAAAAAACAAAACCCAAGCCAGGCATGGCGCAAGCCTTTAATCCTAGCACTTGGGAGGCAGAGGAAGGCGAATCTTTGTGAGTTCAAGGCCAGCCTGGTCTACAGAGTGAGTTCCACGGGAGCTGGATGTGTACGGGGGCGATGTCAGTGATGGAGAGCTGGGTGTGTACGGGGACAATGTCAGTGATGGGGAGCTGGGTGTGTACAGGGGGGATGTCAGTGATGGGGAGCTGGGTGTGTACAGGGGGGATGTCAGTGATGGGGAGCACCTAAACATCCCATCCCATACACACCCAGCTCCCCATCACTAACATGAGGAACTGTCAGCAATGAAATCAGGTGAGAAAGGGATTTAAGGAAAGAGGTGTGCGCGGTTGCCTTCTCACTGGGGAGACCCCAGCTGTGGCCAGATGGGAGACCCCAGGCTGTGGCTGAATGCAGTTCCCCAGGTAGCAGTGAGGTCGAATCAAATCTGAAGGACAAGCGTCGATCTGTCAGCAGAGCTTCCAGGCTGTTCAAAAACAAGGATAGTGGGACCAGCCTCTTCATCAAACTGGCTTGTCCTATCGCCTCTTGAATATATTCACTATTGCTGCTCTTCATTGTCATCTGTTCAGGGAAAGATGAAAACAGAGTACGAACTGAATGATCTTAACAAGGGGGCATGGGAGACTCTGCCTGGTCTTCCATCGTCTCAGACACTTAAGCGTTTCCTGATGAGCCACCTGGAAATGTAGGTTTCCAATGAGGAAGCTGATGGCAGGGAAGGTAGTGAAACAAATCTCCTATTATTTATTGTTTTTTTTAGGGATGTTAGTGGTTAATTTTTTTTAATATGAGACAGTAAATCCTCACAATAACATCATGCTGGCAAATACAGTGAACTATGGAGCAAAATGACCAGATTAAACTTTCTGATCCTCAAAGCACTCCACCAGCCCCACCATTCCACCTAAATGGTATTTAGCAGTGCTGTCGGAGCTAGGCAAGCACGGGTCCACAAGTGAGCCTACATCCCTGATCCCTCATTGGGTGATGGCTCTCTTGTTTTTTGAATAGGATTAATCATGTAGGCTCAGCGTTCTCAAATTGATAATAAAGTACAAGTGGAGGAGTAAACCTTACATTCCCCACCCTCCTGGCCGTCACCAAAGAAAACTCCCAGTGGCTGGAGAGTTAGCGCGTTCACCACGTCACTAGCAATCACCTGTTTCCTCTTAATTAGATTCCTTCTAGATCATGCTATTGGTGCTGTGCTGCACCCATCATGTTCCTAGGCTCATGTCCCTGACTGAAATGCCCTCTTCTCTCTACTTAACCACTAACCCTTATTGGGCTCACAGCCTCCTCTTCCACAAAGCTGCTCCTGATCCATGCGCCCCTCCCAGCTCTCTCATCTTTCTGTGAGGCCCTGGAATTTGTAAAATCTATCAACCATCATGGAATTAATCAACGACCTCCTTTTTTGAGACAGGGTCTCTCTGTAGCCCCAGCTGTCCTGGAACTCACCTTGTAAACCAGACGTGGCTTTGAACTCACACAGACACCTGCCACCTGCCTGCCTCTAATAACCATTAAAAGCGGGCGCCACCACATCTGGCTTAAGATGGTTCTAGCCATCATGTGGTGCTGGGAATTGAACACAGGTCCTCTGGAAGAGCTGTTGGCCACTCTTTACCTGCAGCCATCTCTCCAGCCCCCACATCCCTCCCTTTAGGCCAGCTCGTCTACTGCTATCTCAGTGTTGGATACACTTTGCTTCCCTTTTGTTTCCTTGACATTTCACTTGCTCAGCGCCTCCTGGGCCTATAAAGCTCCCCAGTCACAGGTCATGGAGGTCGTACTTTTCAGTTCATAATACCAATATTATGTCTTCTCAGGGTGGGCTCTGATGTCTGTTGATTTATTTTCTGTCTTTGCAATTAGTATTGATTATTATATCCAAAAATGCTTGGGACAAGAAGTAATTTAGATTTCAGATTTTTGAAAACTGACATATACAGAATGAGAGCCCTGGGGTAGGAGAGATGGCTCAGCGGTTAGAGCACTGACTGCTCTTGCAGAGGATCGGGGTTCGATCCCAGCACCCACATGAAGGCTAAGAACCGCGTTAACTCTAGTTCCAAGGGAATCCGACGCCTCTCATTCCTCCCGCGTGGCATTGCATGACACGGTGCACAAACCTAAACATTAGACGATAACTCTCATACAACATTAAAAAAAAAGTTTTTTGTGCCGGCTAAAGGTGGTGCATCTTTAATCTAGCACTCAGGAGGCAAAGCAGGCCAGATCCTTGTGGGTTCAAGGCCAGCCTGGTCTACAGAGCGAAGTTTCCAGGCCATCTGGGGCTTACAGTATACCCTGTCTCAAAAAAGACCAAAAAAAAAAATATGTATTTTATTATTTTATTTTTTTATTTTTTTTTAAAGGGGTAATTTCTTTATTTTTTTAAATAATAATTATTTATTTTGTATGTGATCGAACGTACTTGTCTGCATGCAAGTTCTGGTGACCCACTGGCCGTGCGTGACTGTCACGCGTTCAGCGGATGTTCAAGCATCATCAAGGCTTCCCCTGGACCCTAGTTCTCTTGGAATGGGACTTCAAACGGTTCTCAGCCGCCATGTGGGTGCTGGGGATCGAACCGGTTAAGAGAAGCGGTCGGTGCTCTTAACCTTAGGCCATCTCTCCAGCCCAGCATTTTGTATTTTAGCATGGAATGTTCAACCTACAGTGGAGTCTTGGGTTCTAGATTAAATTTTAGCTATTTCCCTAGTCTCTTAAGAAATCAAACTTAACCCATACATACATTGTCCTGTGACAATATCTAAAAGGGAAGAGCTGTGACAATATCTAGAAGGGAAGAGCTGTGACAATATCTAGAAGGGAAGAGCTTACTTACCCTGTAGGTCCTGCAGTCCATCTCCCATTCGGTCGAGGTTACCGTTCACCAGTGCAGTCACCCTGTGAATGTGCCCATGCTTCCCTATTTCTTGGGCAACTCCTCTCTCTCATTTGTCTCCTGCTCCACCTCTTCAGTAGCATCTTCCTCTTCCTCCTCACCCATCTCCTCCCTTCCTCTCTGAATCCACCAACACCATGACGTCACCCATGTCTTGTCCCCTAATTTCCAAGAGAAAAAATAACCAAGAAAGACATCTGTTTTTCCCAACTTCAGCTCCACTGAAGGGCAACCACCTGATTTCCTTCAGTCCCTTTATTATTTTTTTTTAATTTTATTTATTTTTAATGTGTATGATGTACTTCTGCACGGAGGTTTGGTGCACCCATGTCATGCAATGCGCAGAGATCAGAAGAGGGTGTTGGATTCCCCTGGACTGGAGTTAAAGACGGTTCTTAAGCCACCATGTGGTGCTGGGAATGGAACCCGGGTTCCCTGAAAAGAGCAGATGTGTGCTCTTAACCTCCGAGCCATCTCTTTAGCCCCCTTCAGTCCCTTTAATACTATGGCAAGTTCCTGCAGTCAGTACCACTAAGGGATGTTATGGCGGTGAGACTGTAACCTCATGAAGAGATGAGACCATAGATTGCTAGAGATGATCATATCTTTTGCCGGATGGACTTCTATGTTCTCTCTCCCTGCCTTGGCAAGCATGACAATGTTGTCCCAGGCATCTACCTTTTATTTCCCACTCAACCCAGCATCTATGTAAATGCTTGGTATCTGTGCTGAGGGTACCAGTAGCACTCGCATGCCCTGGATTTGTTTCCCAAAACCACATTAACTGAGGGAAAAATGTTGCTTGTAATCCCCATCTCAGGAGGTAGAGGCACGCGGATCAGAATTAATAATGTCATCCTTGGCTACATGGTGAATGAGGGAACAGTCTAGGATACATAAGACTGCCTTTTAAAAAGTTAAAAGTAGGAGCTGGAGAGATGCTCAGGGCTCAGCAGTTAAGGTGCCGACTGCTCGTTCAGAGGACCCGGGTTTTTTCCCCAAGCCACCACATGGGCGACTAAAAACCGTCTTTAATTGCCAGGCTTGGTGGCCACGCCTTTCAATCTCCAGCAACCGGAGGCAGCAGAAGCAGTGGATCTCTGTTAATTTCACAGGCCAACCTGGTCTACAAAGTGAGTTCCAGGCCAGCTGGGCTATAGGGAGACCCTGTCTCAAAATAAATAAATAAATAAATAAATAAATAAACCCTGTTCAAAATAATAAATAAAATAAATAAAATAAAAATGTTCTTTCCTGAAATGGCCCTATTTCTGTCTCACTCACTGGGATCTCTCCTGATCCTCATGACTTAAGGCCCAGGTGAACTCTTCTTCCAATTGCATTTGAGCTTCATGTCCAGAGTCTTAGCATTGATCTGCTTAGTTTACTGCTGCCTTGGCCTACGTAGCTGGGCTGTATGCTTCTTAAGAAATGAAGGATATGTTTCACAGGGCCACCACAGTCCTGGAACATCAAATTCTGACTTCATCCTTGCACCCTTCTGTGAAATAGATGAAAGGATAGAAAGCTCACAGAGGGTCCAGAATATTCCATAGACACAGGACTTAGTGGCCAGGGCCACTGAGTCCCAAAGCCATTTCTCACAATGCCACCCTAGTGTCTCCTGTGAATAGTAAGCCTGGGAATGACAAGAATGACAAACACACCAGGACGATGGCCTTCAAATGCAAGCTAGTAAAAGGAATGCTTTCCCAAGAAGGATGGTTCTGGTACAATAATATCCTATCATGAGGAATGAGAAAAGAGGACTACTGGTCTACAGGTCATAAAGAAGAGTTCTGGGCTGGAGAGATGCCTAAGTGGTTAAGAGCACTGACGGCTCTTGCAGAGGACCCAAGTTTGATCCCAGCACCACCACTGCAGCTGAGAACCGTCTTTAACTCCAGTTCCAGGGGAATCTGATACCTCTTCTGTGACTTTCCGACACCCCTCTCTGACCTCCACAGTTGCACGACATGGGTGCACAACCTAAATGCAGACAGTACACCCATACACATACAAAAATAAATAAAATTAAAAAAGAGAAGAGTTCTTTGTTTGGTTCCTTGAGGAATGAAATATGCAAAGTTCCATTTATTTACTTTGCCCTTACTGGATTTGCCTGTGAGGGTGGAACTTCTGGGCACACTCATGTTTATCTTCTAGAACATTCTATATGACTTGACTTGGTCTTTGTTTTGACTTTTTTTTTAGAAAATGAAATAAGCAAGCACATGAGGCTCAATCTGTACACACCACTGCATTCACTGACAAGCCTGAAGTGTTCCCAGCCCTCAGGACCCTAATCTTAAATGAGCCCGGGACTTTGGAATCAGTCAGACCTAGGTCAGATGACAGTTAATCCATTTGCTTCCTGGATAAACTTTCAGAAATTATTCCATAGAGTTTCTTTCCATCTTGTTAGGAAAACCTAAACACCACCACCCCCTTAAGAGGTCATCCAGATGGGAGGTTTACCATAATGCCTCGGGAAGTGGGCACATGGGTGGTCCCCAGGAGAGATGCTATTATTGTTCTTAGAAATCAAACCAGCAGGGAAGATAAATTATGGAGCTGGGCTTTTGATTTGAGTCTAGAGGACACTCACCTGAAAGTGCTTCCTGCTGAAGAGAAGAGAAAAGAGAAATCAATATCCACCTGCATTTCAGTCTTATCAAAAGTTTTTAATCAAATTAACATTCAGAAGAACTCAAGACATGGCTGTAATGGTGCCTGCTCTGCAAGCACAAGGACCAGAGTTCAAATTCCCAACACCCATGGTAAAAGTGTGGCATGGCTGTGTGCCTATAATCACAGCATTAGAGGGCAGAGACAGGCAGATCCTGGGAACTCACTGGGCAGGCTGCCTAGCCAAAGAGGTAAGACCCTGTCTCGAGGCAAGGTATCGAGTAATACGGAAGACACCCAGTCCCGTTCTAGCCTCCCCAATGGTGCATAAAACTAGAACAGAGGTGTCCTCCCACAACAGCTTTTTTAAGAATCCTGAGAGAGAAGCAAAGGCATCCAACAGGCTCTTACCTTTCCAGCAGAGCACAGGACTATAATATAGCATGATCCCTGAAATGATGGCCAGTCCCAGCAGGAGGAGGCTGACGATGGTCCCCACAATGCCACCAACGTTCAGAGGTTCTATAAAGAGAACACACCAGGAGCCCTTACCTGCTACAGCTGTGTACCCAACAAACACAAAACCTCCCCAGGTTCTTGTCTCATTCGGTTTCACGTCCTTAAACAAAACCATCCCAACTCCCTGTAATAAGATTCACCTCATCTCCCCACCTCAGACCAGACAGTTTATGGAGACAAACGAAGTGCATAATGGGAAGAACACCCGAAGGTTAAATCCTGTGTAAACCAGATGTCAAGACTTTTCCAGGCCACAAGTGTCAGTTGGTGTCACTCTAAACAGGGTGACCAGTGGAACAGACAGAATTTAGGAACTGGCCACATGTAGAAAGAAATTTGATGCCTGGGTGTAGTGACACAGGCAGAGGCAGGAGGATTCCAGATTCAAGGCTAGTCTTGTCTACAGAGTAGTTCCAGAGCTACATACAAGATTCTGTCTCAGAAAATGAAAAGAGAAGAAGCTTGATGTTTCCACTAATGAACCAAAGGGTGAAGAGTCGAGAAAACCTGATCCTACCACACGCCACTCACAGAAATTAACCTTGTACTAACTGAAGACCTAACTATGAAAAGAAAAATGCTGGGTCTGGAGAGATGGCTCAGCGGTTAGGAGCACCTACTCTCTCTTCCAGAGGACCGGGTTCAATTCCCAGCACCCACTGGGGGCTAATAACCACCTTTAAGCGGGATGTGTGGCACATGCCTTTAATCCCAGCACTCGGGAGGCAGAAGTGGATATCTGTGAGCGTGTAGAACTCTCCTATACAACAACAGACAACTACAAAAAAAAAAAAGACAGAAAAAAGAAAAGAAAAATGCTAAGACTTCAGGAGAAGCTATAGGAGAAAACCCGACAAGATGGTAGACAGCATAATCCCAGCACTTAGGAGGTGGAGGCAAGGAAGATTGAATTCAAAGCCATCCTTGACTAACATGTAAGCAAGTTCTAGCAGCAGGGGCTACATGAGACCCTCTATCAAAAAGAAAGAAAAAGAAGGAAGGGAGGAGGAGAAGGCTAAGAGAAAAATGAAGAAGGAAAGAAGGAAGAGGGGAATACTATGTACTGTGTTCACAGCCTAGTTTTTTTTTTGTTTTTTTTTTTTTTTTTTTGGTCTTTTTTGAGACAGGTCTCCTTGTAGCCCCAGCTGTCCTGGAACTGCTCTGTAGACCAGGCTGCGGCTGCCTTAACTCACAGATCTGCCTGCCTCTGCCTCCCAAGTGCTAGGATTAAGCGTGCCACCACCCATGCCCAGCTAGGTCACAGCCTAGGTTTTTAAGATTTGGGGAGTTTTGTTCTGTTGTTACGGTTTTTTTTATGTTGTTGTTTTTAAGACAGGTTCTCCCTGTAGCCCCAGCTGGCCTGGAAACTGGCTATGTAGACCAGGTTGGCCTTGATCTTAGAGATCCACCTGCCTCTGCCGTCCAAGTGTTAGGATTTAAAGGCATGTGTACCACCATGCATAGCTAAGGTTTTTGGGAGGGACTGGTTTTTGTTTGTTGTTGGCTTTTTGAGACAGGATTCCCCCCCACCCTGGTGCCCAGGTGGCCTGGAATTGCCTATGTAGACCAGGCTGGCCTCAATCTCAGAGAACCACCTGCCTCTGCCTCCCAAGTGCTAAGATTAAAACCGTGTGCTGGGGCTGGAAGATAGCCTAGCGGTTAAGAGCGCCAACTGCTCTTGCAGAGGACCCGGATTCGATCCCCAGCACCCACATGGCGCTGAGAACTGTCGTTAACTCCAATTCCAGGAGAACTCCAGTTCCAGGGGAATCCGACACCCTCTTCGTGACCTCCGCGGCATTTGTACGACACGGGTGCACAGACCTGCATGCAGACACATAATTCATACAAGAAAAAAAAAAAACCAGTGTGCCACCGTACCCAGAAAAATCCCACTACTTAAAAGAAAATGCATATATTTTATTTGTGACTTGCTATAGTTTTTAGGCTGCAGGTCATGACCTCATATAAAGGCGCGTGTCTGGAGGTAGAGGTTGAGAAAAAAAAATGACAACAGCAAAAGGTTTCTCAATGTGCAAAGAGCACAAGTTAATTCTATTACAAATTGTGCCGAATGAGGTGTTTCTGGCAGTGCCTGCCAGTTCGGCCTGGGTCAACTTCACTGCAGCCTTGGTTCTAAACACAATGTGCCACACTGTGCAGTGCAGTGTTTAGGATGCCAAAGAATGCCAATGGACCTAGCCAGAGACACCTCAGCTAACTTTTGAGTCTACTCCATGTTATAAGCTGCAGTGCTTTTACTATCCGTAAGTTTTTCTTCTGTTTAAAAATGTTTACGTGTGGGCTGGAGTGATGCCCCGGTGGTTAAGAGCACCGGCTTCTCTTAAAGAGGATCTGGGTTTGATTCCCAACATGGGGCTCACAACGGTCCATACTCCAGTTCCAGGGATTGATGCCCTCTTCTTACTTGGTGAGCACTGCATGTCAGATATAGTTATATCAATGCAGCAAAACACATTCATACACATAAAAATAAAGTAAAAATTTTTAATGTTTTTTTGGGGTGTATGTGCTGTAAGTTCAGGTGCATGTATGCCACAGGGAACATGTGAAAGAGATAACTTTCAAGAGTCAGTTTCCCACTTTGCTGAAGCAGGGTCTCTCTTGTTGGGGGGAGGGCTGCACTTTGTGCTCCAGGCTAGCTGGCCCAAAAGCGTCTTCTGAGTGGTTCCCATTCTGCCTCTCACCTCACAGCAAGCATGCTAGGTTTGCAGGTGCATGCAACTGCCCCCAGCTGTAGATGTGGGTTCCAGAGACTGAACTGGGGTGTCAGGCTTGTGTGGCTAACATAACTAAGCCATCTCCTCAGCCAATTCTTCTACGTCTAAAATGTTGATTTAAAAAATTCTGCTTGAGTTGCTGACTTGAGTTACAAAGAAAATAGCTGAATAAATTTTGGCTTGGGATCAAGACAGAATTTCCAGCAGTTTCTCAACTCATCGTAAACATACTTCTGCTATTTTGTGCTACGTGTTTATGAGAAGCAGCATTTTCAACACTGATGATTTGAAATCCAACTATAGGCCTGGAGAGTGGCTCAGTGGTAAGGCACTGGCTGCTCTTCTAGGATCCTTGCTTCTTGTCCAGCACTCCAGTGCAGTCTAACCCATCCTTAACTCATGCTCCAGGGGATCCAATGCCCTCTTCTGGCCCTGTGGGCTTGTTAACCTCTCAGCATCTGGAGATGACCATGAATTTAGATTCTTCTCCTGCTCCCCCTCCTGAGTGCTGACTCCAGGTAGGTGCCACCACAGCCAATTTAAAGTGGTGCCAGGATTGAACCCGGGGCTTTCATACCTTCGAAGATAAGAATCACTAATGATATATGAAAATAATTTCATTAATTCCATTAAAATCAGAACATCTGTTCATCAAAGGATATTATAAAATTAAAAGACATAAACTAAGGATTATTTGAACATGTAAAACCAGTATAACCTGGGCGTGGTGGGCACACCTTAATCCTGCACTTGGGAGGCAAGAGGAAGGCAGATCTTTGTGAGTTCAAGGCCAGCCTGGTCTACATAGTGGAGTTCCAGGACAGGCAAATCTTAAGGGAGACCCTGTCTCGAAAAAGACCAAAAAAACAAAAAACAAAACACGAAAAACCCAAAAAAAACCCCAGTATGGAACTGGTATTGGGAATTCCTAAAGAACTCCACCATATCTGTGAGTGGGAAAAACATCAAAGCACAAATATATATTTCCCAAAGAAAATAAAAAAATTGCAATAACTAAAATATGCTCAAGCTTATTTATAAGGGAAGTAAGAAAATAAAGCTATTTTTATCTAATATTTTTAACTTTTTATCCCCTCCGTTTCCCCTTTCTTAGTTCTTTTTTTTTTTTTCCAATCTTTTATTATAGAAACAAGACCAACCCGGTTAGATACCCCCAATGTGCCCAAGAAGAAAATCGTACACAGATTCTCAGTTCTTCAACACACTGAAGGCCTAAAACTTAAAAAGCCCCCAGTTAAAATGTAGGATAATCCACACTCTTGTAACTGCTGGTGGGAGGAACTAGTACAAGCACTTTGGAAGATAACCTGGTCTTAGCACAGAAAATTAAAACTCCATATACCCAGCGCCCTTTCAGAAAGGCTAGAGAAATATTTGCCTGAGGTGTTGCGCATGTTAAAGATGGCCATAGCAACACTGGTTATCACAGCATGCAAAGTCAAACAGAACAGACATCCAGTGCGGAAATGGTCAGTATACCAGGGAGAATGATACAGCCATAAAGAGGCAGGAAGCACAGTTATCCCATAGGCCACATCAATTCTAGAAACAAAATGTGAAAAACAAACCACAGGGCCAGCAAGATTGACTCAGTGGGTACAGGGGTTTGCTAGGCAAGCCTGATGGCTGAGTCAATCCCCAGAACCCATCTCAGTGGGTACAAGGGTTTGCTAGGCAAGCGTGATGGCCTCAGTTCAATCCAGAACCCATCTCAGGGTACAGGGGTTTGCTGGCAAGCCTGATGGCCTGAGTTCAAATCCCCAGAACCCATCTCAGTGGTACAGGGGTCTGCTAGGCAAGCCTAATGGCTGATTTCAATCCCCTGAACCCATCTCAGTGGGTACAGGGTTTGCTAGGCAAGCCTGATGGCCTGAGTTCAATCCCCAGAACCCATAGGATGGTGTGAAGGAATTTTCTCCCAGATAAAACATTCTGTCAGACAGGGAAGCTCTTCAGTTTTAGGAAATAAACAACTTAATCTCTTCAGGAAGTCCCTGAAACAGACCAGATTCGCTAGACCTTCCTTCCTCCCTCCCTCCCTCCCTCCCCAAATTTACATAAGCAGTGAAGCAAAATGAGAGACCCTCAGGCTAACAGAACCACCTGGAGGGACACTCCCGACCTGCTGAGTGGCCCTTCACCTACACTTTTGTAAGGAACCCCAATAAAACCCAACAGGTTCACCAAGCTGGACTTTAGTGGTCTCCTTACTTTGATCTGTTCCCTACCTGGAGCGAGTAAACATGTGTCTCATCTCTCCAAGAATAGTGTCACACAACACAGTAAAGGAGGGAACTGACTCCCAAAAGTTGTCCTGTGGCATCCACACATGCACATGTAACATGTGGACACACATTCACAAACACACATTTTATACACAAACTAATAATAAACATTTTTTTTAATTTTTTTTAAATTTATTTCTGTATGTGTATGAATGTACCGCTGCATGTAGGTCTGTGCACCCGTGTTGTGCAATGCCGGGAGGTCAGAAAGAGGGTCTTGGATTCCCCTGGAAACTGGAGTTCTCCTGAATTGGAGTTACAGAGACGGTTCTTAGCCGCCATGTGGGTGCTGCGGATCAAACCCGGGTCCTCTGCAAGAGCATCGTGCTCTTAACCACCGCTAGGCTATCTCTCCAGCCCAAACATTTTTTTTTTTTTTTGAGACAGGGTCTCACTTTACTCCCAGCTGGCCTGGAGCTCACTATGTAGACGAGGCTGGCCTTGAACTCACAGAGATCCACCTGCCTCTGCCTCCAGAGTGCTAGCATGCACACCGCACCCAGCCAAAGATAGTTCTTAGCCATCATGGTGGGTGCTGGGAATTGAACCCAGGTCCTCTGCAAGAGCAGTCAGTGCTCTTAACCACTGAGCCATCTCTCCAGCCCATAATAAGCGTTTTTTAAAAAATAAGTCAGGTTACCAGGTATGGTGGCACATGCCTTTAATCCTAGCACTTGGGAGGCAGAGGCAGGCAGATCTCTGTGAATTCAAGGCCAGCCTGGTCTACAGAGTGAGTTCCAGGACAGCTGGGGCTGCAGGGAGACCCTGTCTCAAAAAAAGAAAAAGAAAAAAAAAAGAACAAGTCAAGCCAGCAAGATGGCTCCATTAGCAAAGTGAGTTCAGTCCCCACAGCCCAGCTGGTAGGAGGCCATCCAGCAAGTTGTCCCCTGACCACTACACATGTGTTATGGCACACACGTACAAAGGCACACATGTAAATGAAAAAAAAATTAATAAAACAAAAGCAAGCCACAGATAAATATATGTGCATTTTTAAAGTTGTATGACTTGCTGGGAATGGTGGCACATGGCTTTAATCCTAGTACTCAGAAGACAGAGGCAGGTGGATCTCTGAGATCAAGGCCAGCAGGGTCTACATAGTGAATTCCAGGCCACTTGGGTCTATACGGAGGACCCTGTCTCAAAAAAAAAAAAAAAAAAAAAGAAAAAAGAAAAGAAAGTATATGTTTTGGACAATCTCATAGGAAACCTAAGCTGGGGGACTGGGTGTGTACGGGGGGAATGTCAGTGAGGGGAGCTGGATGTGTACGGGGGGATGTCAGTGATGGAAGGCTGGGTGTGTATGGGGGGATGTCAGTGATGGAGAGCTGGGTGTGTACGGGGGGATGTTAGTGATGGGGAGCTGGGTGTGTACGGGGGGATGTTAGTGATGGGGAGCTGGGTGTGTACGGGGGGATGTCAGTGATGGGGAGCTGGGTGTGTACGGGGGGATGTCAGTGATGGGGAGCTGGGTGTGTACGGGGGGATGTCAGTGATGGGGAGCTGGGTGTGTACGGGGGGATGTTAGTGATGGGGAGCTGGGTGTGTAGGGGGGATGTCAGTCNATTTACTTCTGTATGTGTATGAACTGTACCGTCTGCATGTAGGTCTGTGCACCCGTGTTGTGCAATGCCGCGGAGGTCAGAAGAGAGGGTCTTGGATTCCCCTGGAATGGAGTTCTCCTGAATTGGAGTTACAGACGGTTCTTAGCCGCCATGTGGGTGCTGCGGATCAAACCCGGGTCCTCTGCAAGAGCAGTCGGTGCTCTTTAACCGCTTGACTATCTCCAGCCCAAACATTTTTTTTTTTTTTTGAGACAGGGTCTCACTTTACTCCCAGCTGGCCTGGAGCTCACTATGTAGACGAGGCTGGCCTTGAACTCACAGAGATCCACCTGCCTCTGCCTCCAGAGTGCTAGCATGCACCACCGCACCCAGCCAAAGATAGTTCTTAGCCATCATGTGGGTGCTGGGAATTGAACCCAGGTCCTCTGCAAAGAGCAGTCAGTGCTCTTAACCACTGAGCCATCTCTCCAGCCCATAATAAGTTTTTTTTTAAAAAATAAAGTCAGTTACCAGGTATGGTGGCACATGCCTTTAATCCTAGCACTTGGGAGGCAGAGGCAGGCAGATCTCTGTGAAATTCAAAGGCAGCCTGGTCTACAGAGTGAGTTCCAGACAGCTGGGGGCTGCAGGGAGACCCTGTCTCAAAAAAAAGAAAAAGAAAAAAAAAGAAAAGTCAAGCCAGCAAAGATGGCTCCATTAGCAAAGTGAGTTCAGTCCCCACAGCCCAGCTGGTAGGAGGAGGCCATCCAGCAAGTTGTCCCCTGACCACTACACATGTGTTATGGCACACACGTACAAAGGCACACATGTAAATGAAAAAAAAAAATTAATAAAAAAAAAAAAAAAAAAAAAAAAAAAAAAAAAATTGTTTTTTAAAGTTGTATGACTTGCTGGGAATGGTGCACATGCCTTTAATCCTAGTACTCAGAAGACAGAGGCAGGTGGATCTCTGAGATCAAGGCCAGCAGGGTCTACATAGTGAATTCCAGGCCACTTGGGTCTATACGGAGACCCTGTCTCAAAAAAAAAAAAAAAAAAGAAAAAAGAAAAAAGAAAAGAAAGTAGTATGTTTTGACAATCTCATAGGAAACCTAAGCTGGGGAGCTGGGTGTGTACGGGGGGGGGAATGTCAGTGATGGGGAGCTGGAGTGTGTACGGGGAGATGTCAGTGATGGAGAGCTGGGTGTGTATGGGGGGATGTCAGTGATGGAGAGCTGGGTGTGTACAGGGGGGATGTCAGTGATGGGGAGCTGGGTGTGTACGGGGGGATGTAGTATGGGGAGCTGGGTGTGTAGGGGGATGTTAGTGATGGGGAGCTGGGTGTGTACGGGGGGATGTCAGTGATGGGGAGCTGGGTGTGTACGGGGATGTCAGTGATGGGGAGCTGGGTGTGTACGGGGGGATGTCAGTGATGGGGAGCTGGGTGTGTACGGGGGGATGTTAGTGATGGGGAGCTGGGTGTGTATGGGATGGGATGTTTAGGTGCTCCCCATCACTGACATCCCCCTGTACACACCCAGCTCCCCACACTGACATCCCCCTGTACACACCCAGCTCCCCATCACTGACATTGTCCCCGCTACACACCCAGCTCCCCATCACTGACATCGCCCCCAGTACACATCCAGCTCCCGTGGACTCACTCTGTAGGACCAGGCTGGCCTTGAACTCCACAAAGATTCGCCTTCCATCTGCCTCCCAAGGCTAGGATTAAAGCTGCGCCATGCCTGGCTTGGGCTTTTGTTTTTTTTCTCTTTTCTTTTTCTTTTGGTAGCTATTTGTTATTTTGAGACAGGCTTTTTTTTTTTTTTTTTTTTTTTTTTCTGTAGCCTAGGCTGGCCTGCAGTGTCTCACCCCAATCAGGTGCTGGGAATTAGCGAGCCTGAATTGCCATGCCCAGCATGATATTAATTTTCATAAAAAATAAAAAAATTTGTACCTTTGACCAAAGGCCCAGGGTGAGCCTAGGAAGGGCCTCCAGCCCAGGTTACAAATATCAATATTTGGCTGTAGCCAAATTCCTGACAGAAATAAGAGAGGGAGGATTTATTTTGGTCACTGCTTTCAGAGATTTCAGTCCATCGTGGTGAGGAGGTCCTCTCACATCCAGGAACAGAAACAGGAAAAGGCCAGGAAGAGACACAGCCAAGGACGCAGCTCTGTGACCCACTTCCTCCATAAGGCCCCACCCAGTCTCCCCATAGTCTGTTCAAACTTTGAAATCCCCATTATGAAGATATGGACTAAAAATACACATTCTTGTGATGGGACAGAGCATCGTGTCATTTTTTTCCGCTTCCGTCTGCAAATGGTTAGTGCTTTGAGGATTAGAGATTACTTTCCTCAGCCACCCTGTCAAGCCACTGGTGAGTGGGTATGCCATCCTCAGTTGCCCATGACCACATATAGGGAGGTCTCTGACTGCCCCCCCCAACTGGGCCCTCCTCACTCACCTTTCACAGTCAGCCAGATGTCCACTGCCCTCACCCCCACGGGGTTCTCAGCCTGGCAGAAGTAGAAGCCCTCGTCCAGGGCCTGGGAGCAGTTGTGGATGGTGAGTGTGGAGCTCTGGTTGCCCTGGGTGATGAAATAGTGGCTGCTGGGCTGGATGGCTTCCTCCGGCTGGGTAAGGTTTCTCAGCCACCGGATTCTGGCAGGGGGAGAGGCTCCGGACACTTGGCAGGTGAGTGTCACATTGCCCCCCACGAAGCATGTTTTCATGGGGTGAGAGGTAAGCGAGGGGCTCGCTTGGTGGCCAGAAAGGGGAAAGAAAGGAAAAACGTTTAGGAAGTTCAAGCCACGACCTAAGCTCTTCCAAAAAAATATTCCCTTCCTAACAAAACAACCTACTCTGGGGACTTCCACACTACCCCTTTTCCAACAGAAGAAAATCTAACATTTACTTACTGTGCAAGGTGCCATCAGGCATATGAGCCCAACCCATTCTCACAATACCCATGTTAATATCCCCATCTTGCAGAGAAGGAAACTGAGGAACAAGGAAAGCCAAACACCTTGGTCAGTCACCAAGTAAATAAGAGGTGGGGCTAGGACCAGAGACTCTCCACTGTCCACGTTTGCCAGGACTGTAAAGGTCCCTGGATTTGGCATTCCACACAAAACACCAATAAGCTCTGGGTAAAACTGAGTAAAAAACAGTGACTGTTGGAGCCCAATAATCAAGACAAGTGAGGCTCTGTCACCCACTGCTCTACCTCAGCCTATTGGATTCATGCTCTGTAAAGAAAGTACATAGAAAAAAGGTCAGTGATATGGTTTAATGTCTGTAAAAGAGCTTTGCTGACAAGCCTGAAGGAACGACGTAAGAGTTCGATTCCCATGGGACCCACATGGTAGAAGAAGAAATAAACTCCAAAGTCTGTCCTCATGACTCATACAGCAGACCCCACACACACAAATAAAAAAAAAAAAAAAAAAAACAAAATAAATCATAAATAAATAAAACATTACAATACCATGTTAAAAACAGTCTCAACAAATGGATTCTAGAGAACAAGGCAGCTGTTTCCCCTTGCTACTGTGACCCAATGCTGCAAAGTCAGTGGCTTAAAGCAAATAGTCTCTGCCAGGATCTTTCAGGTGTTAACAGATTCCTTTTGGATCTTCCTGGGGAGATCAATGACCTTATCTTTTCAGTTTGTTTTTTATGTCTTTGAGACAAAGTCTGTGTGGCCCAGACTGTCCCGTGAACTTGCTACACACTGAGGCTTGGCCTTGAACTTGGGACCCTCCTGGCTCCACCTCTCAAGTGCAATGATTATTAGCGTGTACCATACCACTCTGCTTTTCCTTTTTTTTTTTTTTTGGTGCTTTTTCGAAGACAGTGTCTCCCTGTAGCTACAGCTGTCCGGGAACTCCCAGGCTGGCCTGAACTCACAATAGATCCGCCCTGCCCTCTGCCTCCCAAGTTGCTAGGATAAAGGCGTGCGCCACTACAAACCCGGCCCTTTTTGTTTTTTTTTTTTTAAGATTTATCTTTATTTTAAATTATGTGTAGCGTATGGGGGAGGTGGTATGTTGACATGCATGTGGATGCCCCTAGAAGCCAAAGAGACATCAGATCCCCTGAGGCTGGAGTTACAAGCAGCTGTAAGGACCCCCACCACACACACATTAGCTTTGGAAAGTGAACTCAGGTCCACTGCAAGGGCAGCCCAGCACTCTTAACCTCTTGAGCCATCACTTCTTCCAAGCCCCTTGTTTTTCTGTTTCTTTGACGCCTGCCCTGTAGTCCTTAGGGCTCTATGGCCCCTTTCTTGTTACCACCTTGATCTTCTTCCTCTTTGATCCATCACCTGCTGACTCTGACCTCCTGTCCCCCTCTTAGAAGAACCCACAGGATAATCCAGAACACCATCTCTATGCCAACACTAACTTCATCAATGCCCTTGGCCATTTGGGTACCATTCATAGGCCCTGGGGACCAGGACATGGACATCTAGAGGTAGGGCATTATTGTCTACTGCAGATCTTCCCCAGATAACTTACACTGTAGTGAGCCTGTGCCCTCCTTGTGTGTAACTATCTCCTTCCAATTAAACATTCCCTCCAGGAGAGAGCAGGGAATTTCACAGGGGAAAAGGCGGGGAAAGCTCAGCTCAGTTACAAGACGCACAAAGCCTCTTTCCAAGGGTATCTAAGTGGACACTGGCCGGAGATCGAGAAGTGGAACTGCACCCAGGTTGTGCAGGGAGCTCCAGGATGCAGCTTTCTTGAGTTGTCCCCATGCTGGGTGGGACTTCTCAGTTGGACACAGTTGCTTGTGTCATCCATTGTTCCTTACCCTTCCTTAGTAACCCCAATAAACTCACAAGCTCCCCAACTAGATGTGAGTGGAACCATTCCATTCATCTGGCATTGGTACGCTGTGAGGTAAATAGACACTGCTCATGTCTCCCCAGGAAAAAGTCCAACACAACACAAGAACCTGAGTTGAACAGGATGAAGGAGATTGAGGGCTTCCTTCAACAGCCTTCTAGTTCTTGCAGTTGTTTTCTTTCTCTTTTTGTCTTTGAGACAGGGTCTCCTCAGCCACAGGCTGGGCCTGAACTCCCTATGTAACCAGGCTGGCCTGGTTCATAAGGAGATCTGTCTTCCCAAGTGCTGGGATTAAAGGTGAGTGCCACCACACCCAGCCTAGCTGTTTCTTTGAGTGGGAACCACCTTTCCTCTAAATGCACACACCCTTCCTGTGAAGGGCAAGGAAGTCACTGAGGAATTTATGAAGTCCATACTGTGGCACCTGAGCCACAGACAGGCTAGCTGGGATCCTGCCGATAGGGTGAAACCATGCTTTCCCTTGGCAGCTATCCTAAAGGAGAAGCCAGGGTCAGGCCTGGCACACTGGGAAGAGGATGGGGAGAAGGAGGGAGGGAAAAGGGCCAAGGGTGTTGAAATAACCTCCAAGTTTATTGGCAAGGTCAAGTCAACAAAGAGAACTGCCTAAGCATAGGGCTGCTTGTGAGACCCCAGGGAGCAGTAATGTTTTTTTTCCTTGTAGCGAAATTCTGCCAGTCCCTCTGTATGGAGAACATGGATCTCTTTAGGAGTCCTCAAACCAACAGAAAGGATAAGCCTAACTGGTACCTTGAGATTCTGGGACACTCAAACCTAAGTTTCAGAAATGGCTCCTTCGGCCTTAAATAAGCGCTCTGGAGTTTTCTCCCTGGCCTCCAAAACGTGTGCTACAGATAACACTTTACAAGCAGAGCGCTCGCCCCTCCAAATGTTACCCACATAGTCTGTGTGGGATCTAGCTATTCAGACTTTAGCTGGGAGGATGCAGTGCGCTGCAAAAGAGGTGGGAGCCCTCGGAGAGCCACACCCGATGGATGGATGGATTGGATGCGCGATGGGGCCTGCGCACACTGGGCTGGGGAAGGTGGCGCTTCTCCCAAGGTAAGCTGCGCTCTTCAGTGCACAGATCTGTAGTTGGAGCACAGCAGCACATGTCTGTGGTACCAGGCATGTCTGAGGCAAGAGGATCGACTGAGTCCAGGAACTCATGACCAAACTTGGCATTATAGGAAATCTTTCTTTTGGCAAGTACATGGGACCATGGCTTCACTCTTGCTAAGCAAACAATGCATCATTGAGCTACACCCTTGCCCTATTATTTCCTTAGTTTTATTTTTCAATATTTTTATTATATTTTTTATGTGTTTGAGTATATCTCTTGTATGTATGTAAGAACACTTCTGTCCTATCCAATGCCCTCGAAGGTCAGAAAGAGGGTGTCAGGTTCCTTGAACTGGAGTTATGGATGGTTCTTAGCTAACACGTGGAAGCTGGGAATCAAACCCAGAACCCAGATCCTCTGCAAAAAGAGCACTCAATGGCTATTTAAGTTGCACCATCTCTCCAGTCTTTTTTTTTTATGTGTTTGAATGTACTGCTGCATGTAGGTTTGCGCACCACCCATGTGTCATTCAATGCCACGGAAGTTCAGAAAAAGAGGGTGTCGGAATTCCCCTGGAACTTGGAGTTCAAGACGGGTTCTCAGCCGCCATGTGAGTGCTGGGGCATCGAAACCTGGGTCTTTCTTGCCAGAGGCAGTTTGGCACTTCCCCAAACCACTTAGACCATCTTCCAAGCCCCAGTCTGTTATTGTTATTTGTAAGAGACAGGTTCTTGGGCTAGGGGGCAGCGGTAGAGTGATACCTTAGCATGTGTCAGGCCTTGGGTTTCAACTCTAGCACCAAAAACCTAAACAGTGAAGCCTAGTAATTCTCCCTGCTGCCCCATATGTTAGCTTTGCTTAGTGATTTGTTGCAGACATAGAATGTTCTAGAAGGCAAGCCATGAAACTTCTGAGGCTAGGTCCCACAAAAAGATCACATATCCCTCTATGGGAAGCTGGTCACTGCATTGGGGGACACACACATATGAGTCCATGTGGAGAGACGGCTCTCCAGGCCCTCAAGTGCACCCTTTCAGGATTCCAGCCCCCACCTCCCCAGTCTTCCAGCATTCTGGGGGAGAGACACATCAGCCCAACCACGCCCTGCCAGAAGTCTTGAGATAAACGATTATTGTTCTGAGCCACTAAGTTTGGGAGTGTCTCTGTTACATGGTATCACTGTGCCACGCTGGTGATGAGGGCGCCTGGTATTGCTAGCGAAGGGAAAACCAGCTCTGCCAGAATGAAGAATCTGAGCTAGGCAGCTTTAAATTTTGAAGGGAGAAACGAGGCACGAGGAGAGGGAAGGAGGGATTCAGGCACTCTCATGCACTGAGCTTTCTTTCCAGAACTATCAAACGACTCTTTGAGAAGAAAGGCAGGCAAGTGAACCCCCAACCCCAGGACAAAGCAAGACAGACTCACAGATCTGTACCACGCAGCTGGCTCCTGCCTCTGGCCCCACTATGTGGCTCCCCACGCACTTGAACTTCTTGCCATCTGACAGCTGTGACTGGTTCAGTGTTTCGATCCCCAGCTTTGAATTACCCACAATCATCCCTCCAGGTTCCTCAGTCCACAAAAAGTTCGGGTCAGGGTATCCCCCGTCCCAGTGGCAGGTGAGCTGTAGGTCGACGGATCCTGACGATGCTTCTGCCGAGCAGCGAGGGGCTAATGGGAGGAGGCCCTTGGCAAAAGAAACCAAACACAGCTCATGGCAGGACTGCGTACAGACAGCAGGGGCGGTGAACAGAACATTAGGTCTAGCCACTAGTCAAACCCTTAAAAGGTACCTGGGCGGTGGACAGTAAAAGCCAGACATGGTGGCCACATGCCTTTAATCCTAGCACTAGGGAGGCAGAGGCAGTCGCAGGATCTTTGTGAGTTCAAGGCCAGGCCTGGTCTACAGAGATGAGTTCCAGGCCAGCTGCTACAGAGAGACACCCTGTCTCAAAGACAAAAAAAAAAAAAAAAAAAAAAGGTTACCTGGGGAGCCCAGGGATGTTGCTCAGTGGGTATAGGGCACTTGGCTAGCATGCACAAGGCCCTGGGTGGATCCTCAGCACCCCCTAAATTGGTTGTAATAGTGCACACCTGTAATAGCAGCACTTGGGGAGGTCAGGAGCCAAGGTCATCCTTGAGCCTACATAGTACTTCAAACAAGGGATAGTCTGGTATTATATAATTACTGTTCTCAAAAAAAAAAAAAAATGACGGGGCTGGAAAGATAGCTCAAAGTGGGGTAAAAAGTTCTTGCTGCAGGCAAGCCCAGTTACCCAGGTTCAATCCCAAGAGTCCACAGTGGAAAAGAAAACAGACTCTCAAAAGTCCTCTGACCTTCTGACCTCCATGGGTACATTTCAGTATTTACAGCATCTATGCCCCACTTATCTCATCTTAAAAACTAATTTTTTTATCTCTTGAGACAGGGTTTCCCTGTAGCCCCAGCTGCCTGGAACTCACTATGTAGACCGGCTTGGCCTTGAACTCACAAGAGATCCATTCTGCCTCTGGCCTCCCAAGTGCTGGGATTTAAAGGCTTACAACTACCCACACCTGCCCTAAAACATAATTTTTTAAAAAATTTCATTGGGGCTGGAGAGAAGGCTCAGCAGTTTAAGAGCGCATACTGTTCCTACAGGAGGACCTGAGTTCAGTTCCCAACACTCGTATCAGGCAGCTCACAACCTGAGCTACAGAGGAACCAAGATCCTCTTATTGCCCCCTCAGGCACCTCCACTCAGATTCCTCACAGTGACACACAGACACCACAGAGAGAGATTCACACTCACAGACACAGAGACTCACACCACACAGTTAGAAATTAAAATCTTTTAAATGAAAAAAATTACTTTATTTATGGGTGTATGTATGTATTGTATGTGTACCACATGTGCAAGTTCCAACATGCGCCAGAAGATGGCATTGCATTCCCTGGAAGTGGAATTTACTGACCCACTTGTCTAACTTGTCATGTGCGGTGTTGGGACTTGGACCTGCGGCCCTTTCTGTAAAAGCAGATAGTGCTCTTAACAACTGCTGCAGCCATCCTCTAAGCCTCTAAAAAAAATGTTAGGAAAGAAAAAAAAATGTTAGAAAGAAACAAAAAGGGCTTGGGCCATGGTGGCTCATGCCTTTTAACCCATCTCCGTGAGTTTCAAGCTAGCCTGTCTACATAATGAGTTCCCGGCCAGCTGGGGTTACAGGGCAACCCTGTCTCAAATGGACCAAAAGAAAAAAAAAAAAAAAAAAAAAAAAAAAAAAAAGAAAGAGAAAGGAAAAAGAAAGGCGAAGGGAAAGGGAAAGGGAGAAGGGGAAGGGGAAGGGAAAGAAAGGAAAAAAGGAAGTAGGAAGGAAAAGGAAAGGGGAAAAGAGAAAAAAAGATGGAAAGGGAAGGGGAAGGGGAAAGGGGAAGGGAAAAAAGAGGAGGAGGAAGAAGGGGAAGAGGGAAGAAGGGAAGGGAAGGGGAGTGGCTGGTATAACTGGTAACAGTCATCTTGCCCCAAGCCTTGTCTTCAGCATCTTCCCTCTAGCCAACTGTTGGTAATTAAAATTCAAAATAATAAATCAATGTGAAATTAGAAATCACGTCCTCAACATGTACCCCCAATATTTCAAGGAGTGCGCAGTCTACATTGTGTGACAAATGGCTGAGCGGTATTCGTATAGAACCATATGGAACAGGTAGTTCTGTCCCTACAGAAAGTTCTCAGCTAATTCTGGTCCCTCGACATTAACAGTGGTCACATGTGGCTAAGGGCCTGGTGTCAGTATTAGTGGTGTTCCAAAGGAGCTCTTGGCTTTGTGTTTTGGGGGACTTTTTTTTGAGACAGGGCCTCCCTTGTAACCTCAGCTGGCCTGGAACTTGCATATGTAGACCAGGCTGGCTCAATCTCACAGAGACCCTCCTGAGTGCTACCTCCCCTCCCAAGTGCCACCACACCCAGTTTCCACCTTGCTTTTTTGGGCTAGGGTCTCTTCATGGGCCTGGACTAGCCAAGCAGGCTAGGATGGCTAGCCAGCAAGCCCCAAGTCAAGTTGCCTTTTGCCTCCCCAGCCACTGGGATTATAGGCAGAACTCACTTCTGTAGCCCAGGCTGGCCTCAAACTCATGGTGATCCCCTTGCCTTGGGCCTTCCCAAGCGCTAGGGATTGTAGGCATGAACCCACCATGTCTGGCTTGCAATTGTTACATCTTATTTTTTAGTTTTTGATTTAGTTTCATTTTTGTTTTTTGTTTTCTTGTGATGGGTCCTTACTATGTAGCCCCAGGTGGCCTAGGAACTGGCTTATGTAGACCAGAAATCCACCTGCCTTCTGTCTCCCAACCGCCAAGGGATTAAAGCTTTGCACCACCATGCCCATCTGAGTTTTATAAATAAAGTGTTATACATTTCCTCCCTACTTAAAACAAATGCATGAGGCATTTATTTCCCTCTCTGTGTGTCCCAGAGGTCTCTGGTGCTTCCCAGGGAAGAACGAGCTTCCAGAGGGATGACCACTGTCTGACGTGCAACATTCAGGTTTGTGCATACATACTGATGGAGCCACTGAAATACAGTACGTCCCATTTCACAGACTTGCAATGGAGGATTAATACAGCCATCAAAACAATGCAGTAGTAGCCGGGCGTGGTGGCCGCATTGTCTCTTTAATCTAGCACTTGGGAGGCAGAGGCAGGCGGGAATCTTTGCTGGTTCAAGGCCAGCCTGGTCTACAGACTGGAGTTCCAGGACAGCTGGGCATACAGGGAGACCCTGTCTCGAAAAGACCAAAACAAAAACAATGACAGCACTAAAGCACACTACAAAGCCACATGGAGTGGGGGTGGGGGACCCTCAAACACTGTGGTAAAGTGGGAAGAAAGGGCCTGTCCTTAAGATGAAAGAAAGGGACTTCACAAAACATTGCAGTCATGGAGGGTAAGGTGGGGACGCGGGCGTGCTTCTTAACGCCACAGTAGACCAGGAGCTCGGTGGTCACCTTTCGCTGACTGCCACTGAGCACGTTACTGGCTGAGCAGGTGTAGTTGCCCTGGAGGTTCTGTGAGATCAGCATCAGGGTGAAGCTGCTGAACATCAGGTTGCTTCCGAAGGGCTCAGGTCTGGACTGGGCCTGGAACCACCACTCCACCCTGGGCAAAGGCTTCGCAGTGCTGCTGCAGCTGAAGTCCACCTGAGAGCCCCTGGCCACATACAGGGTACCATTGGGGAGGGTGCCCAAGGCTGAGATGTTGACCTGGATCTGGTCAGGACCACCTGGGAACCGCAGAGGATGGGGACAGTATGAATCACTATAGCATTCATTTGAGCACGTCTGATGATCAGGAGCCAGCCAACAAGACGGTCTATGGATACTCACTGTGGCAGGGCTGTGCCAAGTACCCTGGTTTTCAAGGCAAGCTCTCAAATAGCCAGCGTTCTGGCCACTATCAAAACCCTTACCAGGCATGTAGCATCCAGGAAGAGCCCTGAGACTTCTTTCTTTTTTTTTTGATAAGACATTAAAAAAAAATTAAAAAAAATGTTTATTATTAGTTTGTGTATAAAATGTGTGTTTGTGAATGTGTGTCCACATGTTACAGTGCATGTGTGGATGCCACAGGACAACTTTTGGGAGTCAGTTCCCTCCTTTGACTGTGTTGTGTGACACTATTCTTGGAGAGATGAGACACATGTTTACTCGCTCCAGGTAGGGAACAGATCAAAGTAAGGAGACCACTAAAGTCCAGCTTGGTGAACCTGTTGGGTTTTATTGGGGTTCCTTACAAAGGTGTAGGTGAAGGGCCACTCAGCAGGTCGGGAGTGTCCCTCCAGGTGGTTCTGCTAGCCTGAGGGTCTCTCATTTTGCTTCACTGCTTATGTAAATTTGGGGAGGGAGGGAGGGAGGGAGGAAGGGTCATAGCGAATCTGGTCTGTTTCAGGGACTTCCTGAAGAGATTAAGTTGTTTATTTCCTAAAACTGAAGAGCTTCCCTGTCTGACAGAATGTTTTATCTGGGAGAAAATTCCTTCACACCATCCTATGGGTTCTGGGGATTGAACTCAGGCCATCAGGCTTGCCTAGCAAACCCCTGTACCCACTGAGATGGGTTCAGGGGATTGAAATCAGCCATTAGGCTTGCCTAGCAGACCCCTGTACCCACTGAGATGGGTTCTGGGGATTGAACTCAGGCCATCAGGCTTGCCTAGCAAACCCCTGTACCCCCTGAGATGGGTTCTAGGGATTGAACTGAGGCCATCACGCTTGCCTAGCAAACCCTTGTACCCACTGAGATGGGTTCTGGGGATTGAACTCAGCCATCAGGCTTGCCTAGCAAACCCCTGTACCCACTGAGTCAATCTTGCTGGCCCTGTGGTTTGTTTTTCACATTTTGTTTCTAGAATTGATGTGTGCCTATGGGATAACTGTGCTTCCTGCCTCTTTATGGCTGTATCATTCTCCCTGGTATCTGACCATTTCCTGCACTGGATGTCTGTTCTGTTTGACTTTGCATGCTGTGATAACCAGTGTTGCTATGGCCATCTTTACACATGCGCAACACCTCAGGCAAATATTTCTCTAGCCTTTCTGAAAGGGCTGCAGGGTATATGGAGTTTTAATTTTCTGTGCTAAGACCAGGTTATCTTCCAAAGTGCTTGTACTAGTTCTCTTCCCACCAGCAGTTACAAAGTGTGGATTATCCTACATTTTAACTGGGGGCTTTTTAAGTTTTAGGCCTTCAGTGTGTTGAAGAACTGGAATCTCACTTTCTAATTTTATTCCCTTGATAACTAAGAAGACTTTGAGCATTATTTCATGTTTATTTGCAATTGTGTTTCTTCTTCTGGGAAATATATATTTGTGCTTTGATGTTTTTCCCACTCACAGATATGGTGGAGTTCTTTAGGAATTCCCAATACCAGTTCCATACTGGGGTTTTTTTTGGGTTTTTTCTGTTGTTGTTTTTTGTTTTTTGGTCTTTTTCGAGACAGGGTCTCCCTGTAGCTTCTGCTGTCCTGGAACTCACTATGTAGACCAGGCTGGCCTTGAACTCACAAAGATCTGCCTTCCTCTGCCTCCCAAGTGCTAGGATTAAAGGTGTGCGCCACCACGCCCAGGTTACATACTGGTTTTACATGTTACAAATATCCCTTTTTTAGTTTTATGTCTTTTTAATTTTATAATATCCTTTGATGAACAGATGTTCTGATTTTAATGGAATTAATGAAATATTTCATATATCATTAGTGATTCTTATCTTCGAAGGTATGAAAGCCCCGGGTTCAATCCTGGCACCACTTAAATTGGCTGTGGTGGCACCTACCTGGAGTCAGCACTCAGGAGGTAGAGGCAGGAGAATCTGAAATTCATGGTCATCTCCAGATGCATAGAGAGTTAAAGCCCACAGAGGCCAGAAGAGGGCATTGGATCCCCTGGAGCCGAAGTTAAGGATGGTTGTTAGCTGCCGTGAGTGCTGGGACTTGAAGCTAGGACCTCCAGAAGTACAGCCAGTGGTCCTAACCACTGAGCCACCTCTCCAGTCCCTATAGTTGGATTTCATAATCATCAGTGTTGAAAATGCTGCTTCTCATAAACACGTAGCACAAAATAGCAGAAGTATGTTTACGATGATTTGAGAAACTGCTGGAAATTCTGTCTTGATCCCAAGCCAAAATTTATTCAGCTATTTTCTTTGTAACTCAAGTCAGCAACTCAAGCAGCAATTTTTTAAATCAAACATTTTAAGACAGTAGAAGAATTTGGGCTGAGGAGATGGCTTAGTTCATGTTAGCCACACAAGCCTGACAACCCCAGTTCAGTCTCTGGAACCCACATCTACAGCTGGGGGCAGTTGCATGCACCTGCAAACCTAGCATGCTTGCTGTGAGGTGAGAGGCAGAATGGGAACCACTCAGAAGCTTATGGGCCAGCTAGCCTGGAGCACAAAGTGCAGCCCTCCCCCCAACAAGAGAGACCCTGCTTCAGCAAAGTGGGAAACTGACTCTTGAAAGTTATCCTCTTTCACATGTTCCCTGTGGCATACATGCACCTGAACTTACATGCACATACACCCCAATAAAAAACATTAAAAATTTTAACTTTATTTTTATGTGTATGAATGTGTTTTGCCTGCATGTATATAACTATATCTGACATGCAGTGCTCACCAAGGTAAGAAGAGGGCATCAGATCCCCTGGAACTGGAGTTATGGACCGTTGTGAGCCTCCATGTTGGGAATCAAACCCAGATCCTCTTTAAGAGAAGCCGGTGCTCTTAACCACCGGGGCATCACTCCAGCCCACACGTAAACATTTTTAAACAGAAGAAAAACTTACGGATAGTAAAAGCACTGCAGCTTATAACATGGAGTAGACTCAAAAGTTAGCTGAGGTGTCTCTGGCTAGGTCCATTGGCATTCTTTGGCATCCTAAACACTGCACTGCACAGTGTGGCACATTGTGTTTAGAACCAAGGCTGCAGTGAAGTTGACCCAGGCTGAACTGGCAGGCACTGCCAGAAACACCTCATTCGGCACATTTGTAATAGAATTAACTTGTGCTCTTTGCACATTGAGAAACCTTTTGCTGTTGTCATTTTTTTTTCTCAACCTCTACCTCCAGACACGCGCCTTTATATGAGGTCATGACCTGCAGCCTAAAAACCTATAGCAAGTCACAAATAAATATATATGCATTTTCTTTTAAGTAGTGGGATTTTTCTGGGTACGGTGGCACACTGGTTTTTTTTTTTTCTCTGTATGAATGTACTGTCTGCATGCAGGTCTGTGCACCCGTGTCGTACAATGCCGCGGAGGTCACAAGAGGGTGTCGGATTCCCCTGGAACTGGAGTTCTCCTGGAATTGGAGTTACAGACAGTTCTCAGCCGCCATGTGGGTGCTGGGGATCGAACCCGGGTCCTCTGCAAGAGCAGTTGGCGCTCTTAACCGCTAGGCTATCTCTCCAGCCCCAGCACACGGGTTTAATCTTAGCACTTGGGAGGCAGAGGCAGGTGGTTCTCTGAGATTGAGGCCAGCCTGGTCTACATAGGCAATTCCAGGCCACCTGGGGCTACCAGGGTGGGGGGGAATCCCTGTCTCAAAAAGACCAAACAAACAAAAACCAGTCCCTCCCAAAAAACCTATAGCTATGCATGGTGGTACACATGCCTTTAATCCTAACACTTGGACGGCAGAGGCAGGTGGATCTCTAAGATCAAGGCCAACCTGGTCTACATAGCCAGTTCCAGGCCAGCTGGGGCTACAGGGAGAACCTGTCTTAAAAACAACAACATAAAAACAAAACCGTAACAACAGAACAAAACTCCCCAAATCTTAAAAACCTAGGCTGTGACCTAGCTGGGCATGGTGGTGCACGCCTTTAATCCTAGCACTTGGGAGGCAGAGGCAGGCAGATCTTTGTGAGTTCAAGGCCAGCCTGGTCTACAGAGCGAGTTCCAGGACAGCTGGGGCTACAAGGAGACCCTGTCTCAAAAAGACCAAAAAAAAAAAAAAAACAAAAAAAAACCTAGGCTGTGAACACAGTCACATAGTATTCCCCTCTTCCTTCTTTCCTTCCTTCATTTTTCCCTCCTCCAGCCTTCTCTCCCTCCCTTCCTTCTTTTTCTTTCTTTCTTGATAGAGGGTCTCATGTAGCCCCTGCTAGCCTTGAACTTACTATGTAGTCAAGGATGGCTTTGAACTTCAAATTCTCTTGCCTCCACCTCCTAAGTGCTGGGATTATAGCTGTCTACCATCTTGTCTGGGTTTTCTCCTATAGCTTCTCCTGAAGTCTTAGCATTTTTCTTTTCTTTTTTCTTTTTTTTTTGAGACGGTCTTTCTGTAGCTCCAGCTGTTCTAGAACTCACTATGTAGACCAGGCTGTTCTCAAACACACGGAGATCCACCTACCTCTGCCTCCCGAGTGCTGGGATTAAAGGCATGTGCCACCACATCCCGCTTAAAGGTGGTTATTAGCCCCCATGTGGGTGCTGGGAATTGAACCCGGTCCTCTGGAAGAGCAGTAGGTGCTCCTAACCGCTGACCCATCTCTCCAGACCCAGCATTTTTCTTTTCATAGTTAGGTCTTCAGTTAGTACAAGGTTAATTTCTGTGAGTGGCGTGTGGTAGGATCAGGTTTTCTCGACTCTTCACCCTTTGTTCATTAGTGGAAACATCAAGCTTCTTCTCTTTTCATTTTCTGAGACAGAATCTTGTATGTAGCTCTGGAACTTACTCTGTAGACAAGACTAGCCTTGAATCTGGAATCCTCCTGCCTCTGCCTGTGTCACTACACCCAGGCATCAAATTTCTTTCTACATGTGGCCAGTTCCTAAATTCTGTCTGTTCCACTGGTCACCCTGTTTAGAGTGACACCAACTGACACTTGTGGCCTGGAAAAGTCTTGACATCTGGTTTACACAGGATTTAACCTTCGGGTGTTCTTCCCATTATGCACTTCGTTTGTCTCCATAAACTGTCTGGTCTGAGGTGGGGAGATGAGGTGAATCTTATTACAGGGAGTTGGGATGGTTTTGTTTAAGGACGTGAAACCGAATGAGACAAGAACCTGGGGAGGTTTTGTGTTTGTTGGGTACACAGCTGTCAGGTGGAAGGGCTCCTGGTGTGTTCTTTTTATAGAACCTCTGAACGTTGGTGGCATTGTGGGGACCATCGTCAGCCTCCTCCTGCTGGGACTGGCCATCATTTCAGGGATCATGCTATATTATAGTCCTGTGCTCTGCTGGAAAGGTAAGAGCCTGTTGGATGCCTTTGCTTCTCTCTCAGGATTCTTAAAAAAGCTGTTGTGGGAGGACACCTCTGTTCTAGTTTTATGCACCATTGGGGAGGCTAGAACGGGACTGGGTGTCTTCCGTATTACTCGATACCTTGCCTCGAGACAGGGTCTTACCTCTTTGGCTAGGCAGCCTGCCCAGTGAGTTCCCAGGATCTGCCTGTCTCTGCCCTCTAATGCTGTGATTATAGGCACACAGCCATGCCACACTTTTACCATGGGTGTTAGGGAATTTGAACTCTGGTCCTTGTGCTTGCAGAGCAGGCACCATTACAGCCATGTCTTGAGTTCTTCTGAATGTTAATTTGATTAAAAACTTTTGATAAGACTGAAATGCAGGTGGATATTGATTTCTCTTTTCCTCTTCTCTTCAGCAGGAAGCACTTTCAGGTGAGTGTCCTCTAGACTCAAATCAAAAGCCCAGCTCCATAATTTATCTTCCCTGCTGGTTTGATTTCTAAGAACAATAATAGCATCTCTCCTGGGGACCACCCATGTGCCCACTTCCCGAGGCATTATGGTAAACCTCCCATCTGGATGACCTCTTAAGGGGGTGGTGGTGTTTAGGTTTTCCTAACAAGATGGAAAGAAACTCTATGGAATAATTTCTGAAAGTTTATCCAGGAAGCAAATGGATTAACTGTCATCTGACCTAGGTCTGACTGATTCCAAAGTCCCGGGCTCATTTAAGATTAGGGTCCTGAGGGCTGGGAACACTTCAGGCTTGTCAGTGAATGCAGTGGTGTGTACAGATTGAGCCTCATGTGCTTGCTTTATTTCATTTTCTAAAAAAAAGTCAAAACAAAGACCAAGTCATAGTCATATAGAATGTTCTAGAAGATAAACATGAGTGTGCCCAGAAGTTCCACCCTCACAGGCAAATCCAGTAAGGGCAAAGTAAATAAATGGAACTTTGCATATTTCATTCCTCAAGGAACCAAACAAAGAACTCTTCTCTTTTTTTTAATTTTATTTATTTTGTATGTGTATGAGTGTACTGTCTGCATGTAGGTTTGTGCACCCATGTCGTGCAATGACGTGGAGGTCAGAAGAGGGTGTCGGAAGTCAGAAGAAGGTATCAGATTCCCCTGGAACTGGAGTTAAAGACGGTTCTCAGCTGCCATGTGGGTGCTGGGGATCAAACTTGGGTCCTCTGCAAGAGCCGTCAGTGCTCTTAACCACTAGGCCATCTCTCCAGCCCCAGAACTCTTCTTTATGACCTGTAGACCAGTAGTTCCTCTTTTCTCATTCCTCATGATAGGATATTATTGTACCAGAACCATCCTTCTTGGGAAAGCATTCCTTTTACTAGCTTGCATTTGAAGGCCATCGTCCTGGTGTGTTTGTCATTCTTGTCATTCCCAGGCTTACTATTCACAGGAGACACTAGGGTGGCATTGTGAGAAATGGCTTTGGACTCAGTGGCCCTGGCCACTAAGTCCTGTGTCTATGGAATATTCTGGACCCTCTGTGAGCTTTCTATCCTTTCATCTATTTCACAGAAGGGTGCAAGGATGAAGTCAGAATTTGATGTTCCAGGACTGTGGTGGCCCTGTGAAACATATCCTTCATTCCTTAAGAAGCATACAGCCCAGCTAGCTACGTAGGCCAAGGCAGCAGTAAACTAAGCAGATCAATGCTAAGACTCTGGACATGAAGCTCAAATGCAATTGGAAGAAGAGTTCACCTGGGCCTTAAGTCATGAGGATCAGGAGAGATCCCAGTGAGTGAGACAGAAATAGGGCCATTTCAGGAAAGAACATTTTTATTTTATTTTATTTTATTTATTTATTTTGAGACAGGGTCTTATTTATTTATTTATTTATTTATTTATTTTGAGACAGGGTCTCCCTATAGCCCCAGCTGGCCTGGAACTCACTTTGTAGACCAGGTTGGCCTTGAAATTACAGAGATCCACTGCTTCTGCCTCCCGAGTGCTGGGATTAAAGGCGTGCGCCACCACGCCTGGCTTAAAGACGGTTCTTAGTCGCCATGTGGGTGCTGGGAATCAAACCCGGGTCCTCTGCAAGAGCAGTCGGCACTCTTAACCGCTGAGCCATCTCTCCAGCTCCTACTTTTAACTTTTTAAAAGACAGTCTTATGTATCCTAGACTGTCCTCATTCACCATGTAGCCAAGGATGACATTAACTTCTGATCTGCCTGCCTCTACCTCCTGAGTGCTGGGATTACAAGCACACATTTTTGCCCAGTAATGTGGTTTTGGGAATCAAATCCAGGGCATGCGAGTGCTACTGGTACTCCTCAGCACAGATTACAGCATTTACATAGATGCTGGGTTGAGTTGGGAAATAAAATGGTAGATGCCTGGGACAACATTGTCACTTGCTCAAGGCAGGAAGAGAACATAGAAGTCCATCCGGCAAAAGATATGATCATCTCTAGCAATCTATGGTCTCATCTCTTCATGAGGTTACAGTCTCACCGCCATAACATCCCTTAGTGGTACTGACTGCAGGAACTTGCCATAGTATTAAAGGGACTGAAGGGGGGCTAAAGAGATGGCTTGGAGGTTAAGAGCACCATCTGCTCTTGCAGAGGACCCGGGTTCCATTCCCAGCACCCACATGGTGGCTAAGAACCGTCTTTAACTCCAGTTCCAGGGGAAATCCAACACCCTCTTCTGATCTCTGCAGCATTGCATGACATGGGTGCACCAACCTCCGTGCAGACAGTACACTCATACACATAAAAAATAAATAAAATTAAAAAAAAATAATAAAGGGACTGAAGGAAATCAGGTGTTGCCCCTTCAGTGAGAGCTGAAGTTGGGATAAACAAGATGTCTTCTTGGTTATTTTTCCTCTTTGGAAATTAGGGGACAAGACATGGGTGACGTCATGGTGTTGGTGGATTCAGAAGAGGAAGAGGAGGAAGAGGGTGAGGAGGAAGAGGAAGATGCTACTGAAGAGGTGGAGCAGGAGACAAATGAGAGAGAGGAGTTGCCTAAAGAAATAGGGAAGCATGGGCACATTCACAGGGTGACTGCACTGGTGAACGGTAACCTCGACCGAATGGGAGATGGACTGCAGGACCTACAGGGTAAGTAAGCTCTTCCCTTCTAGATATTGTCACAGCTCTTCCCTTCTAGATATTGTCACAGCTCTTCCCTTTTAGATATTGTCACAGGACAATGTATGTATGGGTTAAGTTTGATTTCTTAAGAGACTAGGGAAATTAGCTAAAATTTAATCTAGAACCCAAGACTCCACTGTAGGTTGAACATTCCATGCTAAAAATACAAAATGCTGGGCTGGAGAGATGGCCTAGCGGTTAAGAGCACCGACCGCTCTTAACCGGTTCCATCCCCAGCACCCACATGGCGGCTGAGAACCGTCTGAAGCTCCAATTCCAGGAGAACTCCAGTTCCAGGGGAATCCGAGACCCTCTTCTGAACTCCGTGACATTGCACGACACGGGTGCACAGACTTGCATGCAGACAGTACATTCATACACATACAAAAATAAATAAAATTAATTTAAAAAAAAAGAAATTACCCCTTTAAAAAAAAATAAAAAAATAAAAATAAATAAAAATACAAAATGCAAAACGTTTTTTTTGGTCTTTTTTGAGACAGGGTATCCCTGTAGCCCCAGATGGCCTGGAACTCGCTCTGTAGACCAGGCTGGCCTTGAACCCACAAAGATCTGCCTGCCTTTGCCTCCTGAGTGCTAGGATTAAAGGCGTGCACCACCACGCCCGGCAAAAACTTTTTTTTTTAATGTGTATGAGAGTACCGTCTACATGTAGGTTTGTGCACCTGTGTCATGCAATGCCACGGAGGTCAGAAGAGGGCGTCGGATTCCCCTGGAACTAGAGTTAAAGACGGTTCTTAGCCTTCATGTGGGTGCTGGGAATCGAACCCCGATCCTCTGCAAGAGCAGTCAGTGCTCTTAACCGCTGAGCCATCTCTCCTACCCCAGGGCTCTCATTCTGTATATGTCAGTTTTCCAAAATCTGAAATCTAAATTACTTCTTGTCCCAAGCATTTTTGGATATAATAATCAATACTAATTGCAAAGACAGAAAATAAATCAACAGACATCAGAGCCCACCCTGAGAAGACATAATATTGGTATTATGAACTGAAAAGTACGACCTCCATGACCTGTGACTGGGGAGCTTTATAGGCCCAGGAGGCTGAGCAAGTGAAAATGTACAGGAAACAAAAGGGAAGCAAAGTGTATCCAACACTGAGATAGCAGTAGACGAGCTGGCCTAAAGGAGGGATGTGGGGGCTGGAGAGATGGCTCAGCAGGTAAGAGTGCCAACAGCTCTTCCAGAGGACCTGTGTTCAATTCCCAGCACCCACATGATGGCTAAGAACCATCTTTAAGCCAGATGTGGTGGCGCCCGCCTTTAATCCTGGTACTTAGGAGGCAGAGGCAGGTGGATCTGTGTGAGTTCAAAGCCAGTCTGGTTTACAGAGTGAGTTCCAGGACAGCTGGGGCTACAGAGAGACCCTGTCTCAAAAAAAAGGAGGGTCGTGATTAATTCCATGATGGTTGATAGATTTACAAATTCCAGGGCCTCACAGAAAGATGAGAGAGCTGGGAGGGGCGCATGGATCAGGAGCAGCTTTGTGGAAGAGGAGGCTGTGAGCCTATAAGGGTATATGATGAGTAAGTAGAGAGAAGAGGGCATTTCAGTCAGGACACGAGCCAGGAACATGATGGGTAGCAAGCACCAAGCAGATCTAGAAGAATCTGAATTAAGAGAACAGGTGATTGCTAGTGCAGTGGTGAACGTCTGTAATCCCAGCACTGGGAGGTGACGGCAGGAGGGTGGGGAATGTAAGGTTCTCCTCACCTGTGTACATTATCAATTTGAGAACAGCCTGAGCTACATGAAATCCTATTTCAAAAACAAAGCAGCCATCACCCCAAGGGGCAAGGGATGTAGCTCAGTTAGTGGAGTGCTTGCCTAGCTCTGCAGCACTGCCTAAAATCACACATTTAGGTGGAGGTGGTGGAGGCTAGAGGATCAGAAGTTCAAGGTCATCTTTGGCTACATAGTCAATTTGAGGCCAGCATGATTTATGTGAGAGACTGTCTAAAAAAAAAAAAAACCCAAAAAACAAAATAAGAGGGAGATTGTTTCACACCCTGCCTCACTTCCTCATGGAACCTAATTCCATGGCTCATCAGGAAACAGCTAAGTGTCTGAGACGATGGAAGACAGGCAGAGTCCCATGCTGTTAAGATCATTCAGTTGTATCTGTTTTACTCCTGAACAGATGACAATGAAGAGCAGCAAAGTGACATTATTCAAGAGGAAGACAAACCAGTTTGATGAAGAGGATGGTCCACTATCTTGTTTTGAAAGCTTGGAAAGCTCTGCTGAAGATGAGCTTGTCCTTCAGATTTGATTGAACTCACTGCTACCTGGGAACTGCATCAGCCACAGCTGGGGTCTCCCATCGGCCACAGCTGGGGTCTCCCAGTGAAGAAGCAACACGCGCACACATCTTCCCTTAAATCCTTTCTCACTGATTTCATTTGCTGTAAGTTTCCTCAACAGTGTGAAGACACATTGGGAAGAAGCAGCGAGCGTGTGCGTGTCGGGGAAGCTGTGGTGGTGTCTGAGGTGCACTGCTGATGCCTGGCTCCATCGAGGCTTATTGTGATTTAGTGGGGGGGCAGGCCATGGGTCTGGGGAGTACTTGTTATCTGTGCCCTGGACCTATTCAAGGTTTGCAACTAGCTTGACACACAATAAGGTGGATTTTGGAGCGGGGAGCAGAAGACCTCCTTTATTACTGTCAGGTGAGGAATCAGGCAGCTCTCTAGGAGGTGGTGTGCTGGAGCCCAGAGCCAGTTTGGGTTAGGCTTGGCAGCCAGGCCTCAGGCTTCAATCTAGGCTTTGGTTCTTTGCTGCTTGACACTGCCTGGGCCTCTGCTTCCCCATCTGTAACACAGGCAAAATAACACCTACCTTCCAAGCTCCTGGGGATTAAATAAAGGCAATTTAGGATGTAAAAGTGCCCAGGGAGGTCTCAGTGGACCTCCAGCTCCCCTCGATGATTTTTTCCCCTGGGGAAGGAAGAGTCTTTCCTTCTCAGCTCCTGTTGGCAGAAATCCACATTTGTAGAAAAGCCTCCTAAGTGATGGACCTAAGGTCATCTTTCAGCTTTTCTCTCCTCGTGTCTCCTGTGCTTTGCAAAGGAGGCAAGAGAAACATTTCATATGAGTATCTGGTGCGAAGAACTCTGGACTCAATAGTCCTCAGTTTTTGAATCTTGGAAATGGGAGACTTGTTTCCTTCCTGCTCAATAGGAGGATTCGCTAATCAATGACACTAAGGTTCAGATGAAAATAATCAGTGATGAGCTGCAGTTGCTAAACTTTCTGCTAGATCCTTGAGATTTTTTTTTTTTTTGTGATTTCATCTAAATGTCTTGAAGTCAGGGATCTTCTAAGGGTGCAATAGATATGTGCTAAATATGAAAATCTGACTTGAAATTTGCACTCTGAACTTGTGCATACCCTGCTCGAAGGAGGCAGTAGCTAAGGTTTAAAGAACTTCCTTTGTCTAGAACCTAGGCCTCCTGAGATGAGCTGGTTATCTGAAGTAACCTCTAAGATGGGGGTGGGAGGGTGGGTATATGTTTTTCTTGAGGCCAGGGTTTAAACTGAAGAAACCATTGCTAGTGTGCCCAGCTCAGGGCATTGGGATGGGGTTGGGGTAAGGTTAGCTGTGATTTTGAGCCCTCAGGTTTGGCTGGGTCTCTTGCTGTGCACCTCATACTGGATCATTCCAGTCTGTTAGTTCTCTTAATGTCATTTCACAATGAGTTACTCAGGTTGCTTCCCTTCACTGGAGATGGAGCTGGTCTCCCCTGTAGTCTTGACCACCAGGTTCTGGAATTTGTCTACTACTCTGAGGTAACTTTAACAAAAGAAACAAAGGGAAATCACTAGCTTGGGGACATGGGAATGTTTGGCAAGATCACTGAATGCTTTCCACAACTTCCTCTTCTGCACACACCTGGTGATAGGAAATATTTGAGGGGTTTTCCACTAGCAAATGGGAGCTTTGAGAGCTTGGTGCCAATGCTACTCTGAAGCCCTAAGCAGCTAGCTGACTGGCCACTCTCAGCCCGTGTGAAGCCCTAAGCAGCTAGCTGACTGGCCACTCTCAGCCCGTGTGAAGCCCTAAGCAGCTAGCTGACTGGCCACTCTCAGCCCGTGTGAAGCCCTAAACAGCTAGCTGACTGGCCACTCTCAGCCCGTGTGAAGCCCTAAGCAGCTAGCTGACTGGCCACTCTCAGTCCATGTGAAGCCCTAACCAACTAGCTGACTGGCCACTCAGCCTGTGTGAAGCCCTAAGCAGCTAGCTGACTCACCACTCTCATCAGCCTGTGTGCATATTTATAAAATGGTAGGTTAAGCACCCAGGATTGAAGGGCTTCATGTTTTAAGAATGTATAAAGAATTGACTGTTACCCTTTTCTTTGCCTTAACATGATCCATATCCAGATGCAAAAGCATGTGGACAATGGATTACAGCCTTTGTATGGGCAAGTCCAAGTTATACACTAAATCTGCATGTGTTAACTCAGAGACCTTGAGATCTACTTATCAGAACCATTTCAGGGTTATTTCAATCACACTGATTTCCCTCAAAACCCCCTGGCATGGGGGAGGGGCTCTGGAATCCTGTGGCTTTGATATTAGCTCCATTTCTCAAAAGCACATACAGGTCTGACAACTGCAGCAGGAAACATGTAATGGCAGTGTTCCATAACCCATGCCCTAACCCTGGAGAGTCATCCCTGCTGGGTAGAACTTACACTGCAGTAAGTGCCAACCATTATTCCACCACAGTCAGGCTACCAGCTGCTGCAAAGAAATTGTGGATGGCTCGGAAATATTCACCTTATGATTTGATAGGGGAAAGTCGGGAGAAGTTAGTTCTAAGGTTATGGATTTTGTTAAGATTTTGGAATAAAGTTATTTTTAAATAGATGTTTCAGTTATCGTGATTTACAACTGATCACTACATGGGAAGATTGGGGAAGAAGGGCTCATTCCTATAATCAGTATATTTGGGAAGCCAAGCAAGATTGGTGTTTGGGGTCAGCTTCGGCTATAGAAACCTTGTCAAAAAATAGTGGGTATCTCCGGCTATAGAAACCTTGTCAAAAAATAGTGCATATCTCCGGCTATAGAAACCTTGTCAAAAAATAGTGGGTATCAGGAGAGAACCAACTTCAGCAAGTGTCTGATGACCTCTGTACACATGCCATGACACTGCCCCCCCAAAATGATTCTAAAAAATGAGATCCAGAAAAAAGGACTCCCCTCTCCTCAGATTGTCTTTCCTAATAAAGGTGTGGCACTCCTTGCTAGGATGCTTACTACCCTGTGGGAGACCCTTGGTTCAGCCCCCAGCACCTCAAAAGAAAACTAGCAAAAAGGGAGAATGAGGACCTGAAGACACCAGGGAATGGGGTTTCGGAGGGGAGGCGGAAGGGTGGGAAGGGGGACTGAGGACAGAGTAAATGCTTGTTTGTAAGAGTTTCTAATCCCAGCGCTGGGGAGGAAGAGAGGAAGATCCTTGGGGTTTGCTGGCCATCCGGCCTATCTGGAATGCTGAGCTTCCGGTTGAGACTCGCCCTCAAAAGATTAGGTGGAGAGCAACTGAAGACACCTAGCATCAGCTTCCGGCTGCCAGGAGCTTAGAAAATAGGGGAGGGAGGGCGTGTGTGGCAAGGCAGGTTAAAAAGTGGAAAGGGAGGGCTGGCGAGATGGCCTAGCGGTTAGGAGCACCGACCGCTCTTACAGAGGACCCGGGTTCGATCCCCAGCACCCACATGGTCGGCCGAGAACCGTCTGAAACTCCAATTCCAGGAGAACTCCAGTTCCAGGGGAATCCGACGCTCTCTTCTGACCTCCGCGGCATTGCACGACACGGGTGCACAGACTTGCATGCAGACAGTACATTCATACACATACAGGGGAAAAAAAAAAAGTGGAAAGGGAGAGATGGCTCAGCGGTTAAGAGCACCGACAGCTCTTGCGGACGATCCAAGTTTGATTCCCAGCAGCCACATGGCGGCTAAGAACCATCTTTAACTCCAGTTCCAGGGGAATCCGACGCCCTCTTCTGACCTCCGTGGCATTGCACGACACGGGCGCACCAACCTACATGCTGACAGGATACTCATACACATTAAAAAAAAATAAAGTGGAAAGGGTAGTGGGAAAAAGGCCAGGACATCAGGGTAAAATGGGACCCTGAAACTGAGGGTTGGGTAAAAACCATTTTTTTTTTTTCAGTCTTTTCGAGTCACGGTCTCCCTGTAGACCCAGCTGTCCTGGAACTAGCTCTGTAGACCAGGATGCTTACGACCCTGTGGGAAACCCTGGGTTCAGACCCCAGCCCCTCAAAAGAAAACCAGCAAAAAGGGAGAATGACGACCTGAAGACACCAGGGAATGGGGTTCCGGAGGGGAGGCGGAAGGGTGGAAAGGGGGGCTGAGGACAGAGTTAATGCTTGTTTGTAAGAGTTTCTAATCCCAGAAATTTGAACTCACAAAGATCCGCCTGGCTCGGCCTCCCAAGTGCTAGGATTAAAGGCGTGCGCCACCAGGTATTTTAAAATGCCAGTAGAAAAACGGCTAGCAAATTAAAGCGGAGGGTGGGGAAGACAGGCCGGCAGGAGGCCCATAAGAGAAGGCCATATAAGGTTTCTGAAACAGGGTATGTGGAAGGGAAGCAAACACTGGAAGCAAGCAGAAGGCTGGAGAGATGGCTCAACGGTTAAAAGCACCGACTACTCTTCCAGAGGACTGGGGTTTGATTCCCAGCACCCACATGGCGGCTAAGGACTGTCTTTAAGCCGGGCGTGGTGGTGCATGCCTTTAATCCTAGGTGAGGCAGAGGCAGGCGGATCTCTGTGAGTTCAAGGCCAGCCTGGTCTACAGAGTGAGTTCCAGGGGCTATAGAGAGACCCTGTCTCAAAAAACAAAACAAACAGAGCAAAGAGTGGACTGACAAACAGGAGCTCGGGTACAAACAAAAATGGAGGGACTAGGGGTTTAAAAGGGGGTGGGAATCAAGTTGTGGCGGTGAGGAAACCAGCCTGGTGGTGAGCTCCAGCAATCTTGGGAGGATCCCGCGCTTGAAGCCAGCCTGGGTACCTAGAGCCCCGCTCAACAAAAAGCTCAAGGCTATAGAGAAGGAAACATTGAACTGTGAGAAAAGCCACCACCGAGAAGACCTGGGGCAACCACTGAAACCAATCATTTCTCCTATCCTGGGATCCATGTTAGACATCCAACGGACTCGAACTGGACCAGGACCCGACGATGTCGGAGAACAGATTCTCAGAGGGACTGTGAAAGTTGGGGAGCTCAGCCGTCATACTTCCCAGCCCTGTCTCCACCCACTCCAGTGTCCTCCCCATCCCCTCGGGTTTCCCTGGGCTGGGCTCCCCGCCTCCATCGCCGCTACTTTTATTTTTTGGCCTTTTTTTTGAGACAGGGTCTCCCGGTAGCCCCAGGTGGCCTGGAACTCACTAGACCAGGCTGGCCTCGAACTCACAGAGATCCGCCTGGCTCTGCCTCCAGAGGGCTGGGATTAAAGGCGTGCACCAGCACACCCGACCCCACTTTTATTCTAATCGCTTTCTCACTGGGCTCCGGCCCAGGCCAGTTTTCCCGCCCACACCCCGTTTCCTCCCCAGGCCAGCCTTTCGATTCATACCGGGTCCTCTACCCCCATCTTTACCCCGCCCGCGTTCTGGCCCCCTACGGTTCTTATCCGGTCAAGAGTCCTCCCCACCTCCCGGCGCTCCCCACGGCCCCCCAGCTCTCCCTCAGCGGGACCCCGAATTTAGGGCGATCGGCACCGCGTTTCCCCAGTCGGTCCCCAGTTTCTGGCCATCTTTTCTCCAGGCTCCCCAGTTCCCCGCGATCTGCCCGGGTTCCAGCCAGTCCGTGTCGTTCTCCACCCCCCCAACCCCCCACCCCCGTCCACCCGCCTTCTCCTATCAGGCTGGCTCGCGCATTTCCCTCGGCCTCGCCTCCCACTCAGGCCCAACAGCCGGATCCGTCCTGCGTGTTCCCCTCCGCCCCGCATCCCTCCAGCCGGGGCCCCCCGGTCCGCGTTCCGTTCTCCGCCGGGTGTTCCTCCAGCCCGCGCTCCCCTTTCCTGCGTCCCACCAGCTCGAGTCCCTCCTCTCCGTCCCGCCACCCCCACCCCGTACCCCGTCCTCCTCGCTCCGGTGTCCCTCCAGCCCCCGTCCCCCCGGCCCGCGTTCCCCCAGCTCCGAGTTCCCATCCGCAGCCCCGCCCTCGCGCGTCCCCGCCCGCGCCGGCCGCCATGTGACGGGAAGCAGCTGATGGCCTCTCCCGGCGGCGGCGGGCGCGGCAGCAGCGGGGCCGGGGCGGGCGCTGGTGCGGCATGAGGGCCCGCCGCCCTGGGGGCTGAGGCGCCCGCCGCCTGCCGCGGGCCGCGCGTCCTCATGGAGGCCGGAGGTGAGTGCGACCCGGCCGGGATGGGCCCCGGGCGGCGGGTGAGCGCGGGCGCCCAGCTTTGTTTCACTTTCGCTGTCAGCGGCGACAGCCGTCCTTCAGCCGCTGCGGCGGGGCTCCGCGTCCCCGAGCCCTGACGACGCGGACGGGCCCCCGGGGGCGGGTGCCCGGGACCCGGGTCGCTCCCCAGGCAGGGATGGGCGAGCGAGCTCCGGACCTGCCGCGGACCCCGGCCCTGGGCTCGGGCTGTCCCCGCGGGATGCAGACCCAGCGCCCGCCGCGGTGGGTGGCCCGGAGCTTCCCCAACTAGCGGGTCCTGGGGACCCCAGGAACCCAGTCTGCGGGGATGGGGCGGGGACGCCGCTCCCCGACTCGCAGGATCCGTACCCAGTGGGTGAGGTCCAGGACTGGCCCGCCCCTGCCAGCAGCTGTCAACACTGGGGACACCAAGTGGGAGGTGGGATGAACTTCCTGCCCGTCCAAGGGGACGCAGGATCCGGGTGGGAAAGGTGTGGTTCTGCCAAGGCCTGACCCGGAGGCAGCCCGGGGCTTCTCTATCCAACCTGCCTTGCCCCTGTGTCTTCCTCCGGAATAAAAGTGGCCTGGATTGGGGGGTTTATTCTGAGTATTCCAGTTTAAAGGAAGTTTCCTTGGGGGAACTTCTCAGGAGTCCAGGCCTAGAGCTCAGACTTGTTCTCCAGCCTTCCCAGCTTTACCTGGGTCTAGAGAGTTCGGTGTAGCCCCAAGGTTTACTATTGTGGGTGGGTTGGTTGAAATCCTGGTATTCCCAGGGGTGGTGTTACTTTTTTCCTTTAGGAAATGACATTTCTTTGTCTGCTGGAGCCAGGCATTCAGTCAGAGGTGTCGGGACAGCTCTTTTCCCCAGTTCCCATCTAGATAAAAGCCCATAGAATTCTTTTTAAAAGTCCTCTACTGTTTTCTGAATCATCTTTGGATCTTTTTATAGCTTCCGCTCCCATTTCCATTGATTCCTCACAGTCCTGAAAGCAGTCTGTAGCTACACTCTCTTCTTAAAAAACAGGAATCTGTTTTCAGTTGAGTTTTTCCTAGTGATTGACAGCTGTGTTTTAGGGGTGTGGGTAGAGTTGCTGATAGCTGCCAAGCTGTTGTTAAAAGGCCAGACTGCAGGGCAGAGTTTTACCCGTTTTTTTACAAAGTGAATAAAGCCTATTGTAAAGGATTTACAATAGACAATAGTAGAAATCTTCAGAGAAGTGGTTAGAATTCATTTATTCATTCAGCAAATATTTATTGAGTGTCTACTATGTGCCAGGTGCCCTTAGCCCACTGGCCAATAGAAATATAATACAGGCCATAAAATTTACTTACACTAAAAAAGAAACAGTTAAATAAAAAGCTATCTCTTTCAGTCTAACACATCAAAAATATTACAACTGATTCATTTATGTGGTAAAAATTTATAGGAATGTTTTAGAGTCTTTTTTTATCAGTTTAATCTTTTTTTTTTTTTGTTTTTTGGTCTTTTGAGACAGTGTCTCCCTGTAGCCCCAGCTGTCCTGGAACTCGCTCTGTAGACCAGGCTGGCCTGCCTCTGCCTCCTGTGTGCTAGAATTAAAGGTATGCACCACCACGCCCAGCATAAGTCTTAATCTTTTTAGCAGATCTATCACACTTCAAGTGGTCAGCAACCACTTCTGAACGGTAACTACTGTATTGTAGAACCAATAGGCAAGGGATAGCCTGTAAATGCATACAAACAACAAAATAAGCCAAAAAAACAACTGAATGTTCACGGAGAAAGTTAAATGGTTAAAGGAAGTGAAGTGACTTGGTGTGGCCAGGAATGTCACCAATAGCCCTCCATGTTGTAATAAAACAGCCAGGCAAAACCTGCCAGGCTGATGGAACAGCCAGGCTGTGCAAAGATCCTGAGGCAGGAAAAATATTACAAAGTTTCCTGCCATCTGGAGCCATGGTGTCACCTTTGTCAAGGCTAACCTCATTGCACAGAAGAGGCTCATGTCTCTCTCTTCAGAGAGAGACATGAGCCTCTTGTCATACACACCCCATTGTTTAATTGGAAAACCTGGAAGGGTGTGGGATTAGGGAAATGCTGGTCAAAGGCACAGATCTTCAGTTAGATGAGTTGATGACTATAGTTAATAACTCTGAAATACACTTGCTGGAGTTCGAGAGACTGCGTAGTGGTTAGGAGCATTTGCTCTTGCTAAGAATCTGGGTTTGGCTCCTAATACCCACCCTGTCAAGTCTCTCTCAACCACTTGAAACTCCAGCTTCAGGGTATCTGAAATCCCTTCTGGCTTCTATGGGAACTTGCGCTCATGTGCATATATACACATAGACAGATGGACAGACAGATACACAAAAATACATAGAATTTTATTGATTTTTTTATTTGTTATTTTTGAGACAGGGTCTCCCTTTAGAACCAGCTCCCCTGGAGGTTGCTCTGTAGACCAGGCTGGCCTTGAACGCACGGAGATTGACATGCCTCTGCCTCCCAAGTGCTGGGATTAAATGCATGCGCCACTATGCCTGGAAGAATTTAAATTTTTAAAACTTCTGTTTTCATTTTTATGTGTATGACTGTATGGGCTGCATGTGTATAAGTGTGCGGGTGTTATGCAGTGCCTGAGAAGGACAGAAGAGGGTGTTGGATCCTCTGGTACTGGAGCTAGATGGTTGTTAGCTGCCATGTGGGTGCTGGAAATCGAACCAAGGTTCTCTGCAAAAGCACCCAGTGCTCTTAACCACTGAGCCATCTGTTCAGCCCCAGAATTAAAATTTTTTTTAAAGTGAGGCATGGTGGCACTGTCTTTCATCCCAGCACTGGGGAGGCTGAGGCAGGTCCCTCTCTCTGAGATGGAGGACTGATCTCTGTGAGGTGGAGGCCGGCCTGGTCTATATAATGAGTTTCAGGCCAGCTTAGGCTACAAGGAGACCTTGTTTCAAAAACAAAACAAAAAACAAAAAATTTAATCTTTAAAAAACAATGCTGATTTGCAAATGTCCTCTCCACAAAAAAATGCTAAGTATGTGAAGTACTACATATGCTAATTAGCTTGATTGAGCTAGTCCATTCCACAGTGTATCAGTATATCACATAACATAAAATAAATATGCACTGTATAGTTCTCAATTAAAAAAAAAGCCCCCAACTAAAGAGGGTCATATGCAGGTACAGTTCCACATGAAGCTGGGTCCTTCGGCTCTGCTTAGTTTTGTTTGGAAATTCTGCACTAATTATGGTTTTCTTTTCCAGTAGCCAAGTTTAGTTTGGGTCCAGACTCAAAGAGAGTCACTGAGTTCTTTGCTTCTTTTAGTTCCTAGATTCCTGAACCTGAAATAGCAAGAGATTACATCTCCAAATCCCAGAAATAGACTGTGAATTCTGGGTAGGGCTGGTGTGGAAGAATTTCATGTGAAATGGGTGGCACAAGTACTGTAATAGGCTAAGGGGCTTCATTTCCTTTATATTTAAAGAGGTATGCCATGTCTATTTATTCACCAAATACTTACTGGCAGCTTGCTCTATGACAGAAACCTTGCTAACACTGGGATAAGCATACAAGATGGCTGCTGTCCAGTGGACCTCCTAGTGCTGGGGGTGATCATTAACAGTGGGAAGTTCTCCAGTGGAAACTGGGAGTTGTGAAGCACTTGGGGGTGGGGTCACAGGATGAAGCTAACATTCCAATCCTGGAGAGGCATTCCTGTGAGGGGAATAGCTAGTGCAAAAGCCCTGAGGTTGGAGCTAAGTGAGCAGTCAGGTAGCAGAAGGCCAGGGTCCTGGATTGGGGCAGGGAGAGGAGAGACATACAAGCCCCGGTGTGAAACAGGCAGTGACTAGGTAATGCAGGGGTTTGAGGGCAGAGTGAGGAGGATTTGAGTTTATTCTAAGAGTGACTGAAACTGAACATGCTAGGAGGTAAGGAGAATGGATGGTTAGGGGCAGAAGTCAAAAGAACTCTCGGAGGGTTGCCTGGTGGAGCAGGTGAGAGATGATGCTGTGTACATTTGAATAGTAGCCATGGAGACAAATGGAAAGATCTGGTGAGTCTTTTGGAGACAGACTTGGTCGAACTTGACAAGGAATTTGGCTTTGAAGGTGATTCAAGGGCAACCCTTTTATATTGTGTAGTGCTTCATCTGGCTAGGAGAGTAGATGATGAACCATACGCGAGTGGAATGTTGTCAGGGTGGCATGAACATTCGCCCCCTGGCTAGTGGAAGTAGTCCTCCAGGTCAGTCAGTGCCGTCTGATGTCCGGCTGCATCAGCTTTCTTAGTCTCATCACTGTTGATGTTGTGGGACAGATTATTGTCTCTGGTGGAGCTTCCAGGTTGAGCGGCATCCTGGCCTCTACTCAGTAGATGCCACTAGCATTTCACCTTGCCAAGAACAGCCAAACTGTTTTCAGACATTATTGTGAGTCTTTAAGGATACAGAAACACTCCCAGGAGAGAACCCTTGGGCTACATTTAGAAGACTTTAACAGATTAGGGCTCATTCACCATAGGACAACATCCTGTTTAGCATCGACATTCCTGTTCTGAATTTGAAATAGAAGGAGTTTTTTGTTTTCTTTTTTTTGTCTTTTTGAGACAGGGTCAGCTGCCTTGCAACTTACTATGTAGATCAGGCTGGCCTTGAATTTACAGAGATCCATCTGCTTCTGCCTCCAGAGTGCTGGGATTAAAGATGTACACAACACCCAGATTAAGGTGTTGTTTTTTTTTTTAACCGTGTTCATATCCCCAAAAGTATGTTCATACAGACATGTAGTTGCGTAAGTGAAAGGACCACATGTACAGTCAGTCATACGTGTTTCTAGGAAGAATGACCTGAGTCCATACAGACAGCAATTTAGGCCTAATATATTAAAATCTAGACTTCCATATAGACCCTCAAGGAATGTATCTTCTCTTCATAAAGCCTTGATATGGTGGTTTTGTTTTTTTTTCCGAGACAGGGTCTCCCTATAGCCCCAGCTGTCTTGGAACTCACTCTGTAGACCAGGCTGGCCTTGAACTCACAAAGATCCGCCTGCCTCTGCCTCCCAAGTGCTAGGATTAAAGGCATGCGCCACCACGCTGGGCTTTGATATGATGTTTTAAAACAAGATGCATCTCTGAGGCCAGTGAGACAGGCTCTAGAGTCTATGTAGCCCAGCTGGCCTGGAACTCACTGTGTAAACCAGGCTGGCTGGAACTCACAGAGATTGCCAGCTTCTGCCTCCCAAGTGCTGGAATTAGAGGTGTGTCACCATTTCAGGTTTCTGAAGAGTTTTTTAAAGCACCTGTGAGCTGGAGAGATGGCTCAGCAGTTAAGAGCACTGCTGCTCCTACAGAGGACCAGGTTTCAATTTCCAGCACCCACATCATAGCTAACAAATGTCTGTGACTCCAGTTCCACAGGAATCCAGTGCCCTCTTCCCACCTTCGAGGGCATTGGGGCATAGGTGCACCTACATACATCCAGGCAATTTACTCTTACCCAGAAAATAAAAATAATAAATAAAATATTTTTAAAATGTAAGAAAATGCATATAGGTCTTGAAATACATGAAATGTAGCTCTTTTAAATTAGTTTCTATTTAGTAACAGCCACAAAAGTGTCTAATCCCAGAACTACTGAAGAACATTCACAAGAGGAAGTGACCTCATTCAGGATAAAAGCCAGCTTTTGTATTAGTATGCATCACAGTTTAAAAAAAAAAATCCATTCTTCTGGCCTTACCTCAGGGCTCAGCACTGGAGCATCTTCCCCTGGAATAGAGAAGTGAAGTAGGAGCTGGTTCTGTGGAAGAGACTCTGTCACTCTAAGAGAAATATTCAGCTCTGCAGATCTGTGAAGTCACCTTGGTGCTGTCAAGAGTGCCCAAGTGCCGGTTGCCAAAGAGCTAGTCAGTGGGACTCCTTTCTGTTTGGTAGGTTAGAGGTGCTTCTCAGTTACAGATCTAGGTGGGATTGGCAAAAGTGGAAAGTAAACTGGGTGGAAGGGGAAAGGGGCTTGTCAAGAGATCTGTGTGGCCTGCAGGGCAGGGAGCAACATGGAAAGTGGCCAGACGGAGGGGTTAGTGTAAGGGTGAGGTGACAGACCTGGGTTCAGGCACACTGATTGTGTAGACAGCGGGAGCCTTGGCATATATTTGGTGTGTGTGTTTTTAGCTTTGGCCAGGTTCCTAGAGGGCACAAGAACAAATTAAGTCACTTAGAGAAGCTTAGTTCAGGACTCAAAGGACATGGAGAAGTAGGAAGTGGAACTGGTATGCTGCCCTAAGGAAGAGAGCAGGGTTCAGATGTTGTCAACTTGATGGTGAGGAGGGTGCTGGGAGGCAGAAAGAAGCAGGGGATCTCTGAGTTCCTTGTGTCCTGGGCATTCAGTTCCTAGTACTAGGACCTTTGCACAGCAGAAGCCCTGGCGAGGCTGCCTCGTGCACCAGGCCCGGGCGGGGCTGCCTCTTACTCACCTCTTTGCCTCTTTCTGTTTGGCATTCACAGGAAAATGAGGCCTCATTTACCAAGTTCACCACCAGCACCAAGGTTACTCTGAGTCACAGTTAACTGGCACAGGGGAGGGCTGGGACTGAGTAACCACAGTGGAATGTAACCTGTGGCTACTGTTACTGCCCCAGGTCACTTAAATGACAACTCCCAGTACCCAAAGTCTCACAAAGACCTGGGCAGATAGCAGCTTCCCTGAGTCTGGTGGTTAGGCAAGGGTGTGTTTTTGAAGCATGCTGTCTCCTGCCCCAGAGGAACCACTGCTGCTGGCAGAACTCAAGCCTGGGCGCCCCCACCAATTTGATTGGAAGTCGAGCTGTGAGACCTGGAGTGTGGCCTTCTCCCCAGATGGCTCCTGGTTTGCCTGGTCGCAAGGACACTGCGTCGTTAAGCTGATCCCCTGGCCGCTGGAGGAACAGTTGTAAGTCCTCGTCACCTCCAAAGGGAATGAGAGTTTCCATGAGGAGCACAGGGGGCTTTCCCAAGCTGCTCCCTGTTCTTTTTTTTTGGGGGCCGGGGGGAGTGTGTCTGTGTCCAAGAACAGGAGAGCAAGAAAAGGCTGCACAGTTCAGGATTTGATCATGGGGTTCCTAAGTCCCACATTCTTTATATGGGTGTGAGCCTGTTGGTCTCACACTGGCTTTTTAGTAGCTTTATTGAGATATGCAGTACACCCCATATAATTTGTCCATTTAAAGTGCATAACACGGGCTGGAGAGATGGCCTAGCGGTTAAGAGTGCTGACTACTCTTGCAGAGGACCTGGGTTCAATCCCCAGCACCCACATGGCGGCTTCAGCCGTCTTTAACTCCAGTTCCAGGGGAATCTGATGCCCTCTTCTGACCTCCGAAGCATTGCACGACACGGGTGCACAAACCTACATGCAGAGGGTACATTCAGACAAATAAAGAATAAATAAAAAAAATTTTTTTTAATTAAAAAAAATAAAGTGCATAACACTTAGCATGCTTGGTGATGCTCTCCTGTAATCCTAGGATTTGGGAGGTGGAGGCAGGAGGATCACTGGTTCAAGGACAACCTGGGCTATGTAGTGAGATTCTGTCTCAAAATAAAAATAAAGTGTACAATGAAACGGGTTTTGGTATTTTCAGAGTTGTGTACTCATCACCAAAATCAATTCTGGAGCATCTTCGTTACCTCAAAAAGAGACCCTGGGTCTTTTAGTGAATGTCCTTGTGTGTTCTCCAGCCTCTGGCAACTTTTAATCTGTCTTCTGTCTTATGTCTGTGGATTTGACTCTTGTGGGCATTTGTATTGTATGTGTTTTGTATGTGCCCTTTCTTGGTGCAGATTCTCAGCATATGTTTTATAATTCATCAGTGTTATAGTATTGAGAAGTAATACTGCTCTGGTATGGAGATGCCAAAATTTTTTTTTTTTACATTTTTATTTATTTATTTATTTTTATCAAATATAGACCTGTGTGTCCCCCCCCATTCCCCCACCCCACCAGAGCTCATGCATTCTGCCAGACATGCTTTTCATCTCTTTCTCAATACAGAGATGCCAAATTTTGTTGATAGCTTTTTCACTGGTAGATGTTGGGTTTTCTTCATTGTTAGCTGTTATGAACATTCGAGTACAGGTTTTTGTATAGGTGGGTCTTATCTGTGCTGAACTGAGAATATCAGGCTGTTTTCCCAAGTGTGGTGCCATCTTAGATTCCTGCCAGCAACGTGTTAAAGGTTTGGACTTCTCTAGGCCTTGCTGACACTTCTTTGTCTGGTTACAGGCTAGCGGTGAAGTAGGATGTTATGGTCTTGATGTGCATTCCTTCCTGGCTACTGAGGTTGAGCCTTTTTCCTGTGCTAATCAGCTCTTTATGTTCCTTTTTCAGAAGAACATCCAGCCAGATCTTTTGCGATCTTTGTTTCATTTTGTTTGCTTTTTTTTTTTTTTTTTTTTTTTTAATCTAGGTTGAGTTTTGATGCTAAAGTTTTTCTTTTTATCCTGTTGGGATAGACAGGTCCCAGTGTCTTAATGCTCTGAGTTCCCAGTCTGACTCAGCATCTGTATCTTTTCATCTGTTTTGTTGCATGTGCAATTTATTTACTTAGCTTATATTACTGCAGATCTTCCTGGAGTGATACTGTGATAGAGGTGGAGGATCCTCTAGCAGAGCAGCTGGATGGAGAGGCTTCTGACCATTTTGCTTTAGATGTTTCTAAGTAGAGCACTAGACTTAAGCTTTGATCTGGTCTGGGAAACTCGCTGCTGTGATAGATTAATAGGTGGTGTTGAGCAGAGCTCTGTCCTAAGTGGGTTGCACACTGCTGGGGTGGAAGTGCGCCCAAGTTTTTGTGTCCCTCCTTGCTGGAACTCAACTGAGAATCCATGCAAAGGCCAGAGTGCCTGTCTGAGGTGACTGATGGCAAGCTGCTCCTGGGTAGCTTCAGGATGGGGACTATCATTCCTGGAAAACTGTGGCAGGCAGAAAGGGTTGGAACTTCTGTTTCTTCTATGGCCAATTAGTAGGACTGTCAAGGTCATTAGCTGTTTGCTGATCCCCTGTTATAATTATTTGTATTTAGACTTCAGTCTTGTATCAGTTTATTGTCTGTAAAGTGTTTTATTTTAATCATTTTTATTTTTTATGTATGAGTGTATTGCCTGCATGTATGTAATGCACTTGTGTCCTGCAATGCCTGCAGAGGTCAGAAGAAGGTGTTGGATTCCCCTGGAACTGGAGTTACAGACAGTTGTTAGTCACTATGTGGGTGTTGAGTCCTTCGCAGGAGCAGCCAGTGCATCATTTACTAAGATGAGAAGAGTATAATGTTAACGAAAAGTTACTGGTTAGAAGGGCATACCACAGATTTTGAAGAATAATAATCTAGCGAAATGCAAACACAAACAGGATTTTTTTTTTTTTTTTTTGAGACTAGGTCTATCTGTAGCTCCAGCTGTCTTAGAACTTGATACATAGACCAGGCTGGCCTTGAACTCACAGAGATCCTCCTTCCTCCCAAGTGCTAGGATTAAAGGCCTGCGCCACCATGCCCGGCAGTTTTTTTTTTTTTGTTTTGTTTTTTTAAGCAGGCTTTAAAAACATCTGTGTTGCCAGGCATGATAAGGCATATCTGTAATCTCAGTTATCTGGGAGGCTGAGGCAGGAAAACTTCAAGTTCAAGCCAGCCTGAGCAACTTAGCAAGACTTGCAAAATAAAATAAAAAAGGATTACAGCTGCAGATCAGTGGTAGAGAACTTTTCCTTCCCTCCCTCCCTCCCTCTCCCTTCCCCTCTCTCTTTTTCTTTCTCTCTCTCTCTCTTTCTTTCCCTTCCTTCCTTCCTTCCTTCCTTGCTTCCTTCCTTCCTCTCTCCTTCCCTCCCTCCTTCCCTCCCTTCTCTCTTTCTTTCATTCATTCATTCATTCATTCATTCATTCATTCATTTCATAGGCAAGGCCCTGGGTTCAATCCCCAATATTGAAAACAATGCAAAACAAAAAACCCCACAACCATATGTGCAGTGATGGTACCATATAGTAATGGTATTCTGTGATAATAGGTATATCACACACACACTCACACACAGACACATGCATACACATACATCTCCTGGTAGTATTTACTGTGGTTGGAATGGTGTTGGGTACTGAGTCCCTTTTTTCCTCATGGTGGACATTGGACCTGGGGCTTTATGGTGCTGGGCAAGCACTCTACCCCTCAGCCGTATCTTTAGTGTGAGTAATTTTATTATTTGTTCCATTTCTGTATTTCCCCATTGTTTCTGTTTTATATAAGTGAAAGTAATTGTTATTTGAAGAATCTTGGACATTTATATTTTCGTTAGAGTTGTTAGTATTTATTTATTTGCAATGCCCTTGAATCAATCCAGGACCTTTTGTGTGCTAGGCAGGTACTCTACTACTGAGCTACATCCCCAGCCCAGGATCATAATACATAAAAAAAATCACATGAGGAAGTGTTTTGTTATTGAGTAAATAACCAACATCAACTAGTAACCACATATAATACTTTCAAGAATAAAGATTTCGGAATTTTTTTAAAACCTTTAGTGTGTGTGTGTGTGTGTGTGTGTATGTGACAGAGAGAGAGAGAGAGAGAGAGAGAGAGAGAGAGAGAGAGAGGGGATTATGGACAGGCAGTGTGTGGCTGTGTGTGGACTAGACAGAACCAATGACAGAGATCTTGAGCAGATGACATTTAGTTATATTTAGTTAGACCAGGGACCAGCAGACATGTTCTGAAAAAGCACAGATAATAACTAGTTTAGGCTCCTTAGGCCACCAAGTTTGTCGTGGCTCTCCAGGCTCTCCAGTGAAGCACTTCATCACAAATGAGGGTGCTGGGTTCCAGTAAAATTTCTGTTTTTTTTTTAAATCCTGTCATTTTCTTTTTTTTTTTTTTTTTTTTTTTTGCTTTTTGAGAACAGGGTCTCGCTGTAGCCCCAGCTGTCCTGGAACTCACTCTGTAGACCAGGCTGGCCTTGAACTCACAAAGATCCGCCTGCCTCTGCCTCCCAAGTGCTAGGATTAAAGGCGTGCGCCACCACGCCCGAGGACATTATAAGTGAAATAGGTTAGGCATAGAAAGACAGATGACACGAGTCCTTACATGTGGACTCTAAAACAGGTCAAATTCACAGAATTGAAGAATACAATGGTGGCCCCCAAGGGCGAGGGCAGAGCTTGACTGGGAGGCCTTGCTTGAGGCTGCAGAGCCCTGATAGGCAGTTAGTTCTGTGGAGCTGGTGTACTGTGGTCGTGATAGTGATAACTAGTTCCTAAACACTCCCACAAGTGTTTGTGCTGAGGAATATGTTAGCTTGATTCAGTCATTTCTTTTTCTTTTTTGGTCTTTTTGAGACAGGGTCTCCCTTCAATCACTTCTTTTAAAAAAATATTTATCTTTTTTTTCTTAAATATTTTAGTTTGTTTTTATGTTTATGAGTGTATTGCCTGCATGTATGCAAGTGTACCTATGTTGTGCAATGCTGTGGAGGTCAGAGGAGGGGGTCAGATTCCACAGGAACTAGAGTTAAGGACAGTTCTTAGCTGCTGTGTAGGTGTTGGGAATCAAACCCAGGTCCTCTGCAAGAGCAGTCGGTGCTCTTAACTGCTGAGCCATCTCTCCAGCCCCATATTATTTTTATCTTTGTGTTTGAGTGTATTGCCTGCATGTATGGAAATGCACCTGTGTTCTAAGTGACCTGGAGATCAGCTGGCATTATGGATGATTGTTAGCCTCCATATGGGTGTTGAGAATTAAGTCTGGATCCTCTGTAAGAGCAGCCAGGGCTCTTAACTGCTGAGCCATCTCCCCAGGCCCTGAGTCAACCATTTCTATACATCACTATACACATACATATATATCAGCACTTTGTTATGTTTTTTTAATTATTATTTTTTTTTGTATGTGTATGAATGTACTGTCTGCATGTAGGTTTGTGCACCCGTGTCGTGCAATGCCTCGGAGGTCAGAAGAGGGTGTTGGATTCCCCTGGAACTGGAGTTCTCCTGGAATTGGAGTTACGGACGGTTCTCAGCCGCCATGTGGGTGCTGGGGATCGAACCCAGGTCCTCTGCAAGAGCAGTCGGTGCTCTTAACCGCTAGGCCATCTCTCCAGTCCCTATATCAGCACTTTGTACATTGTAAATACATTATACTTTTGTTAACGTACCTTGACTTTAAAATTTGACAAATAAAAGAGTTGTTGAAAGACCAAAAGCAAAAACAAACAACTGGTCCAGACCTGTTTTGCCAACCCCTGATTTAGACTGATAGAGTTTCCATTTGCCTCAGTTTCTTCAGATAAGTTTATTTCAAATTCTTTATCATATTTTACCACACACTTGCCTGATACATGATTTGCTTAGAACTTTTTAGGACATGTGAAATAAAGTGGTCTAGCTACATGTATGTTGGGGCCAAGATTTCTCATGAACTAAATATGAGCTTGCCTGGGGTTCTTATCTGATTTTCTCCCAGTTGGATGTACAAAAGTGGTCATCATTGCCCAGAAAAGTGGGACTCACTGCCTGTGCTGATCATGTGACTGCATACCAACAGCATACTTCCAGGCCAAGCCCCAGAGCTGTCTGCCTAACCTATACCATTGTGACTGGATGTCGGGTACACTGGTGGACGGGCTCACTGGAACTCAGCCTCATTTACCTTCACCTGTTTCCTTGTGGAATGTAAGAGGAGAGGGCTGGGCCTAGAGCCCCACAGGCAGTGTCCTCTGACTAGTGCTATGGCTGACTGTCCACCTGATGGGTTCCCATCCTGGATATACTATCAGGAAAGTAGGTGGAAGGGTCTCGTTATCACCCAGAGCTAGTGATGGAGGGCAGCAGACATCAGCATGCACCAGACAAACTGTTGGCAGGAGGGGCTTCACTTTCCAGTTCTTCAGGGCTCTGAGCTGGAGACTGGGGACTTGTGGGCAGGAGAACAGCAGATGGGTGGGTGTTCAGGTTCTAATTCTGTCTGTCCTGGTTCTAAACCTACACTGTGTAAGCTTTCTCATGGGAAAAACAGTGCATGTTTCTTTCCACGTACCAAAACCCAGGAGAACTTTCTGAGAAACCACATGGCTCCCTGGAGCCTCCGTGATCTAGTTATCCCACAAGGCAGGTCACCCTACTGCAGGGCTGGTGCAAGTTGGATGGGCCAAGGGCAGAGAAGCCTGTGTCCCATGAATTACAAAACAAAACAAGAAAAGTCCTACTGCACTTGACGGAATGCCAGAAGCTGCTTCTAGGAATTGAGAGTTTCACTGTCTGGGGATGGCAAGTTGGTTGACGTGGTTACAATTGTAGACTCATTCAGAAATTTCTGCTTTGCCCAGCATACCTAAAGGATACGAAGCCAAAAGCCGAAGCAGCAAAAATGATCCAAAAGGACGGGGCAGCCCAAAGGAGAAGACGCTGGATTGCGGTCAGATTGTATGGGGTTTGGCCTTCAGCCCGTGGCCCTCTCCACCCAGCAGGAAACTCTGGGCGCGTCACCAGACCCAAGTGCCAGATGTCTCTTGCCTGATTCTGGCCACGGGTCTCAATGATGGGCAGATCAAAATTTGGGAGGTGCAGACAGGTAGGTTTTAATGGCTGGCGTTAGGTTTGGGTAGTGAATTCATGGCAGGTCTGTCAGGTGTAGCAGTGAGGACAGCTTGCTTGTGTTTACTCCCTGCACTGATTGAGGGCTCCTTCTCTCCTCCAGGGCTCCTGCTTTTGAATCTTTCTGGTCACCAAGATGTTGTGCGCGATCTGAGCTTCACACCCAGTGGTAGTTTGATTTTGGTCTCTGCATCACGGGATAAGACTCTTCGAATCTGGGATCTGAATAAACATGGTAAGAGGAGGGCACCTAGAGCATCTGAAATACTGTATTGCCTTCTTCATCTTTCCAGTGCCAGGATTCTTTCTCTATCTTTTTTCTGTTACTCTTCCCCAAAAGACCTTTTAAAGATATTCTGCCCCAAAGTACTGAACTAAAGAGATTTTAATGTCAAATTCCTGTGCAGTTGCCCTTGAAGCACAGGCTCCACGACCCCAGGACAGCAGAACCCAAGAGTGCTCCTGCCCCTTTTGCAAATTGCCATAGTCTTTGCAGAGACCCCATAACGTCCTCCCTACTTGAAGCCATCTCTAGGGGACTCACAGTCCTTAATACAGTGTAAATGCTGTGAAAACAGTTGCTGTGCTCTGGTGTTTAGGGGATAATAAGAAAAAAGTCTAGACATTCCATAGAGACAGCTTTTTAAATTTTTATTTTTTATTATTAGTGGGGTGGGTGCACATGCCACAGCACATGTGTGGAGGTCAGAGGACAACTTGTAGGACTCAGTTCTCTCCTCTACCATGTGGGCTCGAGGGATCAAACTCAAGGCATCAGGCTTGGCATCAAGTACCTTTTTACCTGTTGAGTTGTTTCACTGACATGTCAGTTAAGCCGGGCGTGGTGGTATGCGCCTTTAATCCCAGCACTCAGGAGGTAGAGGTAGGCGGATCTCTGTGAGTTCAAGGCCAGCCTGGTCTACAGAGCGAGCTCCAGGACAGCTGGTACTAAAAGGGAGAGACCCTAACTCAAAAATACCCCCCCAAATTTATTGTCAGTTATAATAAATCTACAAATATGGAATTCATGGGTATGGAGGGTTGACTGTCTTTTTTTTCTGAAAGCCTGTTTATGCTTTAAACACAGGAAAACATATTTTTGGTTACTGTTGGATGCTGCCGCCTCTATCCAAGCATGCGCCACCAGAACAGGTTGTTTTTTTTTTTTTACAATTTTATTATTATTAATTTTTTAATATAGAGAAAATAATTTATTTTACAATGCTCATGCACATCTCTTTTGTTTGTTTTTTTTAGGTTAATTTTTATTGAGTACATTTCATACAACATTTCTTAATCAAATTTACACTCATTCCCCCATCCATGCCCACCCCTTATGTTGCCCCCGTCCCCTGCCAGAGCTCATGGACTCTGTCATACATGTTAAGTCCTGTCATGCATCTTTTTCTCAGTCTTTTATAACCTTTTCGATGCACAAGTTTACTGTTTTGGTCAGTTCTTTGAATAGGTTTTTTTTTTTTCTCTTTTAGAACAGATTTTTTGACCTTGATACTCCTGACCTTCATGTCTGGGTGATGCTCAGTCAGGAGCTACCCTACCTGTGCTTTCAAGACTGTTGAGCAGCATCCCATCCCAGTCTCTTTAGATGCCATTTTTACCTTCCCTGGTCGTGACAACCAAAAATGTTTCTAGAGGTTGACAGTGCTTCCTGGAAGATAACGACCCCACCAGCTGAGAACTGCTGGCCTAGACGTAGTTCATCTGGGGACTTACTAAAGAAAAAAAGGGTGTCTTTGTGAAGTAGGATCTAAGCTTCTGGTAATTCTCAGGCCTCAGGTAGTCAGTTTTGTTGGCATTCTGCCCTGAGTAGGCTTTGTACAGAAGTGGCCCAGGAAGGAGTTACACATAGCTCTGGCGTTGATCTCCAACTGGTGACATGGGAAAGAGGAATTTATTGTCATCCATTTGCCCCACAAATGGATGAGGACATGGGATGGTGGGAGTGGAAGGAAGAGGTGGCGAGGGGGATATCCCTGGAAGAAGCATGGGTAGCCCACAGTGTGATGGGACCAGTACTGTTCCCTAGGCCGTGGTGGTTGTCCTGTCCCCACCATGGGGCAGTTCTCTTACCATCTTAGAAATGAGCATGAGCCGGGCGTGGTGGCGCACGCCTTTAATCCTAGCACTTGGGAGGCAGAGGCAGGTGGATCTTTGTGAGTTCAAGGCCAGCCTGGTCTACAGAGTGAGTTCCAGAACAGCTGGGGCTATAGGAAGACCCTGTCTCTAAAAGACCAAAAAATAAAAATTAAAAAAAAAAAATGAGCATGGTAATTAGTGCCATGTTAGGTTGGGTTGCTATGATAGATACTATAGGCTGGAGGCTTCACCAGCAAACATCTATTTTTCTTGTTCTGAAGGCTGGGAAGTACAAGACCAAGGTGTCAGCTGATTCTGTCAGGTGGTGTGAGCCCACTTCAGGTCAAGGATGGCTATCTTACTCTCATGCAAAGGGGTGAGAGAGCTCTCTGGGCTTGCTTGTGTTCATAAGGCACAAATCCCATTCATGATAGCCTTCCCTTTGTGACCAATGTAGCCTCCCAGAGGCCTGTTCCTGGTGCTGTCACCTTGGAGATTGGCACTTTAACTTTGGAGGTCCTCACAGTCCATAGCAGCTTGTCAAGTAGAAAATTAAGGAGGAGTTTGGAGTGTCCTCATCCAATTGTACTCACTAGGAGAACCCAAGTAGTCTACTTAGGACTGGAACTTGAAATCTAGCCGGCTTAGACAGGCCTACTGACAGGGGGGCTTCTGAAAGCTCAGGCCGTACCTGTACTAGGCGCACCTCTACAACTAAACCACCCACCAGCCAGGGCACTGCCAAATTTTTTATGTTTGCAGAGGTGTCTTACTATGATCTCAGCCCAGATTGGTTGTGGGCTATACAGGAGATTGCAGTTCTTCACCGTCTTCACCCAGAGTGCTGAACTACCAGGCTGGGACACACCTGATTCCTTAGTGCTGTTTTAGTGAGTGCTCTGTGGCAGCCTGCTACCTCTCCATGGTGCAGGAAGAGACTTTAGGAATCTATTGCTGATGGGAAAGAAGGACTAGGTGTGACTAGTCAGAGTGGGTAGAACAGAGTGGGCCGGAGGTGAGATTTTCAAGACGAGGGAGACAATGTGCTAACACAGGTTCCAGGGATTGTCCTACCAACCTGATTTGTCTTAATAAATTCAGCTATGATACCATGAATTGTGACAGCTGGTTTTCACAAAATAATTATCATTCATCTATCTATCTGTCTATCTATCTATCTAATCTAATCTATCTATCTCTATTTGTAGATACAGATAGAGATAGATTCATCTATCTGTAATCCTAGCTGTTGTAGACCAGGCTGGCCTTGAACTCACAAAGATCAAAGATCCGCCTGCCTCTGCCTCCCAAGTGCTGGGATTAAAGATGTGCACCACCATGCCCAGCTTAACTCTGACTAGACATGCTTACCCAAATTCTGTTTTACTTGCTTGGCTCTGTGGTTCCGAATTCTCTCCCGAGTTCCCCCTTCTCATCTTCCCCACTTCCCTTGCAGCTTGATAACTCATATTGAGCCCAACATGTCTCCTTCCATAATTTTCTGTACTTTTATAACCCTGAACATGTAAGTGCTGGGTTTTGAGGCCACTGTTTCACAAAAACAGAATCATAGTCCTTACCTTTTCTTCCTGCATGTGGAATTTTTTATTAAACATTTCTAATTCAGTCTGGACTGACAGGGTGGATATATTCCCTATTCATTCACATTCTCCTATGGGTGAGCATTTCCAAAAAGCTAGACATTTCAATAGGACTGGTAGTAAAAAAAAAAAAATGCTAGACATAAAGAGATGGTTCAGGGCACCTGACTTGGGCCCCGAGTTTGCAGTGCAGCAACATTCAGACTCAGGTGATCTGACTCCTGAGTTCATGTCTAATTATTTCACACCATTGTGCATGCTTGAGCAGGGTCTACTTGGCCATCAGGGAACTTTGACAGAGGTTTTCCAGGGAGAATTGAAGAGAAACATGTTCAGGCTTGGGCAGGATGTTTGAGGATTTACAGTGGTTGGGTACCAGAAAAGAATGTTCTCTGTACTCTCTACCTTGGCCCAGCTAATCTTGTAGATTTGGGCAGAGCCATGGGTAATGATTTCCCCTGGCTTTTAGACTGCTATATTCATGGATTATAGGCGCTTATTTTTCTTCCTTTTTTTTTTTTAGTATTTTTTTTATTTATTTGCAGGCGCTTAAAAGCACTGAATCTTGTCATAGTTCTTTCTCTGCACTGAAGTGTGGGTCTTCTGCCAGTAGTCTCAGGTCTCAGCTGGCTGCTGTTGTGAGGGTTGACTGTTTGCTCCTCTTCTCTGCCAGGTAAACAGATTCAGGTGCTGACAGGCCACCTGCAGTGGGTGTACTGCTGCTCTGTCTCCCCTGACTGCAGCATGTTGTGCTCGGCAGCTGGCGAAAAGTCGGTAAGCCTCCAATACTGGGTGCTCAGTTCACTGAGACACGGGGCTCTGAAGTGGTGGTCGTGTGTGTGTGCGTGTGTGTGTGTGTGTGACTAAGCCAAAGTCCATCTGCCAGTGTGTTCTAGCAGAAGGCACGCTGGCTGGCTCTGAGCCTTTGCTATGGGCACTGTAACATGAGGGCGGAGAGGAGAGTTTGGAAGAGGGATGCTTCGGCACTGGCTGTTCCTTCTCCAAATGACAGAGTGCAGTGCTTCTAAGGTGTTTTTTTTTCCCCTTTGGGGGGGGGGGTCTAAGATTTTAAAAGTTACAGCCCATATCCAGATCTCCTCTGAATTTAAATCTAATTTGACTCAGTTTGGAACACAAGAAAGTTTGGAGGGATTAGTTTCTGTTCAGCTTTGCAATTTCACTGACCTTCGCTGGGATGGGATGGGACAACTTAGAAGCAGTCAAGCATTTGGCAGAGCTCAGGAGTTGATCCTTTGAGGTTTGGAATGATGTGAAAGTGAGTTTTCTATTTTCCTCTTTAAGACAGGGTCTCATGTAGCCCAGGCTGGCCTCAAACTCTGTGTAGCTGAGGATGACCTTCGACTCCTCCTGATCCTTCTGCCTACACCTCCTAAGTGCTGGGCCTAGCTGCACATACCACACTGGGTGTTCTGCAGTGCTGGGGGTGGAGCCCAGGCCTTTGTGCAGTGCTAGGAAAGTGCCTTACTATCTGAGCCACACATCTCCAGCCTCAAGAGTTTTCTAAAGGAAAAAAAGGAAGTCCTCAGGTTTAAAGTGATGAGCTAGGTTGGGTGCAGAGTCAAGGGCTTCATGTAGTGGCTCCAAAGTTTACATATGACCCTAATTTTGGTTGCCAGTGGAACAGGATTGCCCTTGGCATAGGTCTTTCTTAGCTGTGCTATCCTGTCCAGCAAGCCTTGTGGATCTTTGGAGTGGGCAGCCTCCTGTAAGCTGACCTAGCCTGGTTTCTGCTCTCTTAAGAGCATGAAGCTTATCTGTTAACTGCTTTATTTAAATGTGCATATTAGGTTCTGGGGGGGGGGGCTCTGCCTGGCCTGGGGGCAGAAACAGGGAACTTAGGTACCTGTGCTGTCTGCCCCTCACCAACCCTATCCTGTTCCAGGTTTTTCTGTGGAGCATGCGGTCCTACACACTAATCCGGAAGCTAGAGGGCCACCAAAGCAGTGTTGTCTCCTGTGACTTCTCTCCTGACTCTGCCTTGCTTGTCACAGCTTCTTACGACACCAGTGTGATTATGTGGGACCCTTACACTGGCGAGAGGCTAAGGTCACTCCAGTAAGGACAGTCCTTGCTCTAAACTCATTCATTGTAGGGTGATTATTGAGAAAGGTGGTGGGTTATGTGTTCAACTTGGAGTCTGAGATGGGTATGAGCATAGCCTGGATAGAGAGGCACACACAGCTAGCTGAGTGTTGTTGTGCTAAGCTCTCCCTTAAGTCTTCTGGATCAGAAGACAGTATTTCTGTGGGTTCAAAATATGAAACCTCAGTGACTTTTTATTTCCACCTGCTAATAACTGTAGTACCAGGTTCAGAGGAGTCCTCTGATCAAAACTTTTTTTCCAGTATGAGTTTTCCTGTTCTCACAAACTTGGTCTCCCACCCACTTCATTTTGCATTTTAAGAAGCAAATTATAGGCAGTCCTCTAGTCATCCTGAATCTCAGCCTAAAAAAGACTTTCAGTTTGTACCAGGCCATTAAAGTTAGGGCTGACCTACTTTGCATAAAGAAATTAGCACAAGGAAGTGCTGGTTACCCTTCTGCCCTCTCAAGATGCTTGGAGCCTTCAAGGGGCTCTGTTTTCAAGTCTATAGTTTCTAAGGTTTTACATAGGAGACACAAACCAGAGAAGTTTGGTCTGCTGCCTATAGGTGAGGATACATCATTCCACACCTGTCCTGTCTCTTTGTAGTCACACACAGCTTGACCCTGCCATGGATGACAGTGATGTCCATATGAGTTCCTTGAGGTCCGTGTGCTTCTCTCCTGAAGGCTTGTACCTTGCCACGGTGGCAGATGACAGGTAAGAGGGAGTCCTCTTGAGGAGGCTTCAGAGCAAGTACCTGTAATGGCAGACACTCTCCTGGTCTCCAAATCAGTTCACGTGTGAACCTTCCCTTCTCCCCGTCCAGGCTCCTCAGGATCTGGGCTCTGGAACTGAAGGCTCCAATTGCATTTGCTCCTATGACCAATGGTCTTTGCTGCACATTCTTCCCACATGGTGGAATTATTGCCACAGGGTATGTATCTGTGAGCTGAACAGATGGGCAGTGGTTTCTGCTGCATATACCATGCAGTTTTTAAAGGAGAGAAAACATCTAGAATTGTCTTGCCCAAGGAAGTCTTAAGATTACATAAAATTTAAATATTCGCTCCTGCTATTTAATCATTTAGAAGTATTACTATTTAATCTAAATGTGGGGGGCTGGAAAGGTGAGTCAACAGTTAAGAGCACTGCACTGGCTGCTCTTGCAGGTGACCAGGGTTCTATTCCCAGCACCCACATGGCAGCTAACAACCATCCATGACGCCGGTTCCAGGGGACCTGACACCCACTTCTGATCTCAAGCATTGCATGACATGGGTATACATACATACATATAGACAATATACTCATACAGATAAATTTTTTTTGGGGGGGGGTCTTTTTGAGACAGGTTCCCCCTGTAGCCCCAGCTGTCCTGGAACTTGCTATGTAGACCAGGCTGACTTTTAACTCACAGAAATATGCCTGCCTCTGCCTCCCAAGTGCTGGGATTAAAGGGGTGTGCCACCACACCCAGCTCATACAGATAAAATTTTAAAAAGATAAAATATCTAAATGTAATTAGAGACCAGCTCATGCCATCCAAAGTGGCCAATTTTCCAAGGAAACATAAATGATACAGAATTTATATGGGAAATAATTTGTGGTTGAATCTACCTTATAGCATCTGGAATTGGTAGGTGGCACCATTTATTTTGGTGTCAAAGGTATTTTTGTAGTTGTTGTCCAGACTGTTCTGGAACTCCTGAGCTCAGGCAATCCTTCTGCCTCAGTCTCACAAGTAGGTATTACATCCTGAGTTCTGATAATTCTGACAAATACCCATCATTAAGCAACTAACCTTAACAGCTCTTTGTAAGAGGGGCATTTCAGCCTCTGGGGTCTCCTGTTAGTTCTACTGTCCATCATAATGAATGCATTGATGTCCAGGATCCACTGTAAGGTGTTGGTTTCTGTTGTTTCAGGACAAGAGATGGCCATGTCCAGTTCTGGACGGCTCCCAGAGTCTTGTCCTCACTGAAGCACTTATGCCGGAAGGCCCTTCGGAGTTTCCTGACAACTTACCAAGTCCTAGCACTGCCAATCCCCAAGAAAATGAAAGAGTTCCTCACATACAGGACTTTTTAAGCAGTGCTAGCCATCCTGTTCTTTGTAGCAGAATAAATCTTCCCAGCAAGGGAACAGGTGGACCAGCCAAACCTCTAGTCTGGTTGCCTAGAACTCTGGGGTTGTGACTAGAGCGTAGTCAGCTGATCCCAGCGGACCAGTCATGGACCTTTCTCCTCATGGCACGTGCTCGTCGGGCTCAGAGGGAAATTCTACTTCTGAGGTGACAGAGCCTTACCTTAAATCTTTGTCCACTTGTGAACAGCCTTTGTCAATCTAGTTGTTTTGAAGCAAAGTGCAGTTATTGATGTTGTTTTGGTCGTAAAAGCAAGCAGGCCTTCTGAGTCTCTAATGGAGGCAAAGTCCACACTTCCTCAGCTGGGAGGGGACTGTTGTGCATAGCCTAGTACCCGCCACCCATTTCTGGACAGTGGAAGCATAAAGTTCCCCTGCTGTGTCAGAGGTACTTTCATGTTGGCAGGATGTTTCCATGGAGTTGGTTTGGTGTGTTAACCAAGCCGTAGGGGAAGCAAAGGCTGTGCTCCTGACTGATACATAATTACTAGCTTTTATTCTTTATAAACAGTGGTGTGCATGTGCAGGAAATGACAAATGTGTATGTCAGATCAGAGGACTGTTCCTCTAATGCATGACTGTTCAGATGGCTCCTGAGTGGTCAGTTGGCCATTTATTAGCATATTTATTTGTATTTTCTCAACAGATGTTAAGGTACAACTGTGTTTTTCTCAATGGTATCTGAAAAGCAGAGTGCTTAAGTGGACAGTTGTGAAGCTGTGTTTTAGTTGTGTGGAGTTGCTGTTGTCAGCTCTTGGCTCATACTCTTATGTACATCTGTCTGTGGCTTGACCTCACTGGATTCATCCGCCAATTTTAACTGCCCCTAAACAGACAGCTCATTCCAAGTACTGTTCTCCTTCAGTAGCATGCAGTTACCTAATCAAGGGACCTCATTCAGACTAAATCTGCCTTAGGAAAGTTAATATATTTTAAATTATTTTAAAAGAAATGCAACATCTTATTCTTTGGCTTTTTTTTTTAATTGATGCTTTTATGGAGGCAGTGTTAACATTGTATGTGAATAGAGGAACCTCCTCTATTGAAGAAAAACATTGCAAAATGAGGCTTTCATTGAAGGAAAAAAAAGTGTGTGTTTCATTTTTTCCAGTAAGGAAAAAAAAAAAAACCATCTTTTAAAACAAGTACAGGAGTGGAGGATCTGGGATAGATTGGGTTTGATTCTCATGAAATGCTACCCACAGCACTTGGCCATAGCTTCAAATTTTGTTGGTCTCTGTGGGGAACAAATTCTTCAGCCAGAGAACAAATGTCTCTCTTGATAGTACACAAGCTCAACTTATAGTGAGGCAGCCCCCAGCATACCCATCATATGTTGGAAATGCCCGAGTCTGAGATGTTTTACCCAGATGATCTACTAAGCAGCACAGCTCGGTAACAATACCCGGTGGGGCTATCACATGGCTGGCAGCCGTGACTCACTGCCTCTGCTTAGCTGCCTCTGTCATGCTTATCGCCTAGGCCCAGACTGAAATTGGAAGTTAAGTTCCAATTGAACAGGTATTCTATGCCACAGCAGTCAGCTATAAGCCAAACGACATTCAAGTTGGGCCCCCATCTATAAGAACTGGACAGCTTTATATGGAACAGATTCCAAGGAAAGTTTATTCTGTGACACTAGTAAGAGAAGGCCTTAACAGTGGGAAAGTAGGTATCCCCACTGTAACAGAAAGCAAGCAAGTACTTTATTCTTACTGTGAGAACTTAGCATAAATACAGCAGTCCCCCAAATGGAACAAGTGGTTACCCAGCTACTAGCCCAGAGGTACAGTCTGAAGGCTAATAACACTAATTTGACTTCTACAGTAGTTTAGACTTTGCTGGGAAACCTTAAGATGGAAAACATAAATACAAGGTTTTTGTTTTTATTTACTTTTTTTGAGATAAGGTCTTCCTGTAGCCTCAGCTGGTCTGGAATTTGCTACGTAGATCAGGCTCATATTGAGCTCTCAGATTTTTTTTTTTTTTTGTCTTTTTGAGACAGGGTCTCCCTGTAGCCCCAGCTGTCCCAGAACTCACTCTGTAGACCAGGCTGGCCTTGAACTCACAAAGATCTGCCTGCCTCTGTTAATCACTTTAGGTAAAGGTAAAAAGACCAATTTTGAGACTTTTTGTTATATAACTTTGATCAGAAATCCATTAAGCATTGATCTATAGGCATAAAAATAGTACAAAAGGATAGGTTCACAATTGAGTTGGAGAAACTGACTTGGATAACAATTGCCTTAGACACTTGTACTAGATCAGAAGATCTAAGTACCAGTTCAAACTGGGTTAGGTCAATTTCCTGTCATTCCACAACTAAAGAGTAAAGGCTTTAAAGCCAAAAACCATTTTCCCCTATAAAAGATACGGTGATAATGATGCACTGAGGTCGTTTGTACATCCCTGCTCCCAACAGCCACAGGGTATTGTCCATGTCTCCATGTCTATGCCTGGGGCAGATGCTTCCAAGATAGGGTAACAGGCTTCATGTGGTACCCCAGAGCAACATTTCAATCCCTAACCAGGTCCTCTGTTCTCTAGTCATTGATCAGCCCAGCATGAGCATCTAGGCCTCTGCAACAATCAGGTCTCTGGTGACTTGAAAAGCAGCAATGAGGGAACTCAGCTGGATCTTCTCATTGGTGCCAACAGAAAGTCGATACCTGAATAAATACCCAAGGTGAGAGTAAAGCACACCCCAGACCCCCCGCGAACAGCAGTGAGCAGTGGCTGCAGTCAAGACAGGGCATGGGACTGCTGGATAGCAGTCCTGTCTGTGTCCTAATATTTTCTTGCCCACACTGATTCAGCAGTTTGCCTCAAGCTACCGAGAACAAATTAAACTTTTAGCAACTTACCAACAGCAGGTTCTGAGTTCAGCTTTGCCCTAACCTCAGGCAGAATTCATGTCATGAAGGCTTATTTAATGCATTAAGAGAAATTAAAATGGAGATGTCCTTCCTCTTAAGACATTTCAGTGAACTTTGGCTACAGCACTTGTGTGTGTGTGTAGTAGGGGTTCACAGTCTGGCCAGTGAAACAGGACACTGGCAGTTCATCTTATCACCTTTTAAGTACCCAACCACTGACAGCAAAACCACATTCCTAGAGTAGTGATAGTAAGTGACCTAACTATGCATATGAAAGCCAGTGGCAGCAGACTGGGATTGGCTGGGCTCAAGTGTGCTTGGCACCCACTGCTCTCTCAGCTACTTAAATGACAGCTGCCTCCTTCATTGGGGGCTAATGACAGTGTTTACTGAGCTGGACAAAGTGGAAAATTGAGTTTATCTGCCTTTCCCCAACTATGTTCCGATATGCCAAAATACTTTTAAGTAGCAGCTGGATGGCTGGCCATCCCCAAATGACCTGCATGCCTGATCTGAAGCAGTCAACAAGACCAAAGCTTTGAGACCCCAGGAGACCCTCAGCCTTGGCCACACTGCACTGAATACTGTCCCAAACTAGATGACCCCATGTATAAATGAATGAGATGAAACCAGGCAAGCAGAATCTAAAAAGCTTCTAGTGGAGGACATTCAAAGAGCTGAAATCAGGAAAACACTTACTCAATGTCTGCCATTTTGGTCAATAAATGTATCCGAACTGAAGATGGAAAGTCAACTACGGGAAAAACAAAACCAAATGAGTCAGGTCTGTCACTTCCTAAGTTAAAAAAAGCCACAGAGGAAAAGTCAAGAGTTTGAACATCATATAGACACATGGAACTTCTGACAAGTCTAAACATCAAACAGCTAACAGTAAACACAAGTTAACAGACTGAAAGCTAAAAGTGATATGGGTTCCACTGTGATCATTTTATGATTCTTCATAGTGTAATTGAAAAGGAACATGTAGGTGGTATACCTCACCGGCAGTGTTTGCTTAGTATCCATAAGGACCTGAGTTCAATCCCTAGTAACCCTGCCCCCACAAAAGAACACACATGGCAGTCCACAGTGATCATGAAGAACACTGGCATGTTAATACTGCACTTGGTGGACAACTCTAGGTTCATCTGAAACAATTTTGATCAAGCCTAAGTGACAAGTTCATGGCCTGATGGAGCCCATCTCTGCAGAAGGCTGTTGGGAGAAAAGCTCCTCTCAAAGGCTGACATCTGGTTTTCTCCCCCAAGGCTGATTTAATTATCAGTTATTGCCTAATTATCAGTTATTGCCTAAGCTTAGTATCAATTCGTTGACTAGTGGGCAAGACCGGGAACTCACAGAGGCCCTAAGACTGGGAACTCAACACTGGCAGCTTCCTTAAGACTGTTTTGGTTTACATGAAGATCTCCCACTTTGAGGGCAGTATTCTTTTAAAAATATGATTTATGGGATGAGGGTGTAGTTCAGCAGTAGAGTACCTGCTTAAAAGGTACCAGTCCTGGGTTCAGGTGCCCAATACCATAAAGAAAAGAGGGCTGAGGACATAGCTCAGTGGCAGAGTGCCTGGCTATTGTCTGCAGGGCCCTGGATTCAGTTGAGAATGAAAATTAAAATACACTACTTACTGCTATAAAATCCCCTTGAGGAAACAGCCCCCAGGAGTTTATTTATACTTACCCAGCAGTTTCAGAAATTAAAATAAGGTTTTCAGTACAAAGGGTTTTTTTGTTGTTTTGTTTTTGGTATTTTTGAGACAGGGTCTCCCTTTAGTCCCAGCTCTGTAGACCAGGCTGGCCTTGAACTCACAGAGATCCACCTGCCTCTGCCTCTGCCTCCCAAGTGCTGGCATTAAAGGCATGCGCCACCACGCCCGGCTGTTTTTTAAATTAAAAAATTTTTTTAATTTATAATTTTATTTATGTGTATGAATGTACTGTCTGCATGCAGGTCTGTGCACCCGTGTCATGCAATGCTGCGGAGGTCAGAAGAGGGTGTCGGATTCCCCTGGAACTGGAGTTCTAGAATTGGAATTGCAGATGGTTCTCAGCCGCCATGTGGGTGCTGGGGATCGAACCCGGGTCCTCTGCAAGAGCAGTCGGCGCTCTTCACCACTAGACCATCTCTCCAGACCCAGTACAAAGTTTTAAACAGCAATTCAAAACTGCCAACAATGAAAGATCTGAGCCTCCCTTCCTGTTTCTCTGCTCAGGAGCAGAGGCTAGGTACCCTTTGCAACCATCTCCAATGTGACCTCCCTGGTTGCTCCCGAGGGATTACCAGTTACCTCTGTGCACAAACAAGTGAATCTCAGTCAGGATGTCATGCAGCGCCAAGCCCTTCAGAGTTTTCAACTCCATGATATCTAGGGAAGAGCAGCTAAGGTGAAGGGAACAAGCCTCACAACTGCCTCAGAGACACTGAGTCCCAACCCTGTGAGTGACCTCAAAGCAGGGCTTTTCATCCCAACACAGCTTTCCCTCCTCTATTTCAGGCTGCACACGAAGCCCCAAGTTTTACTTTAGGTCTTTGATCTCTGATAAGGGTTTTCTAACAAGTATAGTTCTCGATCCTAGAGAGAACAAATGCCTTTCTCACACTGCTGCTAGCCTTGGGTTTTTATTTCACAGCAAAACAAGTTAACAAGGTCCATTTTAATGACTGCCTCTTCCACCCCAAGGCCTAACTGCCTTCCTCCCATCTGTGAGCAAAGCACTTCCAGCCTCACACAGGCTAGAGTCACTCAGGACAGAAAGATGCCCTCCACCTGCAGGCCCTTGCTCCCACAAACTGACCAGTCACCTGGGAGGTGGAGGTGCTGGCTGCGGTCTGGGCTCCTTGGCCACCTTTGGGCCTCAGGCCTGCACCTGGCAGTGGGCAGCATAAAGGATACTTCGGTAGGCTGTGGTGAAGTCTTGATTCAGCATCCAGTCAAGAATGTTGGCAATGTCTGTCTTGAGTGGATGCCCAGTGCAGGTGTAGACGCTCTCCTCTGTCACCTTCCCAAACGCCATATTGGTACTCTGTGTAGATAGAGACTTCAGGCTGTCAGCAACTGCCCTGCTGCAGCAGTGACATAACTCAGGTCCAGGACAGTGAATCCTGCATTCACACTGGAAGGGCTGCCCTCCTGAGGGTGCTGTGCTTGACTGGGCGAGCTATAGACCCGTCTGTCCCCTACCTTCTCCTCACTGCAGCCTCTGATAGGTTCTGGGCCTCTGAATGAATGGATGGACTGGCTGCCCTGTGTCTTTCTTTCAAAGCTATTTGAAACAATGACTGAAGATGTGCTTTGACTGTGATCATACCTGCAGAATGTTCAGAGCCCTTCGCATGTCCCCACTGGACAGAGTGACAAGGGCCTTCATCCCATCTTCGCTTATATCAACTCTGCAAGAAAAAGGGCAAAGTGGATAACAAAAGCAGAATCCAGGAAGCTGCTATGGAGAACAAGACAGCCTCGATTAGGGCAGTAAAAGAAACAGTGAAACAGAGAGCTGTCAACACTCCAGATCTAGAAACTATTCCAGTGCTTAGGAACTCTTACGGAAGATAAGACCCCAAGGAAGTGACTGACTGCCTTTCACTGGGAAGAGCTATCCTAGGCTGCTTCGCTGGCTCCTTGCTTGGCCTCCTATCACCAGAATGTGTCTTGGAATCTGCCCTTCCAGCCGGCTGGCAGAACCTATGGAAAGGGACTCGGAGCAGTTCAGAGGAGAAGATGCAGCTTTTAGGAAAGAAGGTGGGCCCAAGAAAAAGCAGGTGGCTCATGAGGCAGAATGTCTGGATCCCAGAGCAAATGACGGCAGTCTCTAAGGCTTCCCTGGGGCTAGGCACTCTGTTATGTCACCCAGGACCTTGACAGCACTCAATCCCCAAGACTCTCCCTTCCTTATCGTAAAGCGACTCACTTCTCTTCTTCTACAACATGTTCCAGGCGGGGAACCATGAGTTCAGGCGTCAGGGGACCGAATCGGAACCTTGTGCACCTGGACTGCAAGGCAGGGATGATCTTGGACAGATAGTTACAGATGAGGCAAAACCTGGTATTTTCCGTGAACTTCTCAATCACTGGTGAAGAAAAAGCAAACCACCTCACATCAAAGTCTACTCTGGTTCTTTGGGGGAACTGCAGTGACTGTCATAGGGAGGGTAGCGACAGGTCGAGCCTTAAACAATTTTTTTCTTTTCGGTCTTCTTAAAAAGATATTTATTTTTATTTCATACGTATGAGTATATTGCCTTCATGTACATAAGTGAACCTATGTGGTACAATGCCCAGAGAGGTCAGAAGAGGGCATCGGATTCCCCTGGAAATGGAGTTATGGATAGCTGTTAGCCACCGTGTGGGTGCTGAGATTTGAAACTGGGTCCTCCATAAGATCAGCCAGTGCTCTTAACCCCTGAGCCCCCTTTTTTGAGACAGGGTCTTCTTGTAGTCCCAGCTGGCCTGGAACTCACTCTGTAGAGCAGGCTGGCTTGAACTCGGAGATCCCCTTGCCTCTGTTGGGGTTAAAGGAGTTAAATGCCTGGCCTTTTTTTTTTAATTAAAAAAAAAATATTTTGTTTTTGAGACAGGTCTCCTTTGTAGCCCCAGCTGCCTGGAACTCACTATGTAGACCAGGCTGGCCTCGATTTCAGAGATCCACCTGCCTTTACTTCCTGGGTGCTGGGACTAAAGGTATGTACCAACATACCATGGGAGCACTCAAGGGAGCAACAGCCAGAGCTGTGAGATGCACAGGACAGCACTGTCACTCTGCAGGGACCCAGTGTCCCTGCAAAGGGATCCGCCCACACTGCCAATCACTCTGCAGAGCAAGATGCTGAAGGAAGGCTGCCAATACTTTCAGGACCAAAAGACATTCCAACTGTCCTCCTCCTCCTCCTCTTCCTCCTCCCAACTGGTGCTGCAAATCCCCCCTTCCCAGACTCCTGCAGTTGCTCTCCTCCCACGGCTGAGTTTCTCGGCATCTTAGTGGGAGCTGCTCACTAAGGGTCCACAAACAGAAGGGCTGAACTGGTGCTGTTCCATAGAAAAACCAGTCGCTCCCTTGGCAAACCGAAGGAATGCCAGCTAAGGTCACCACACTCCAGTCTTTGCCCCTGGGTATTTTTTCTGTGCTGGTGGGTATCTTTGGCAGAACATCCAGCAGATTAGGAATTGAAGACTTTCTGTGTCACAGATTCCCAACGGGAGCAGAACCTGGCAGCAGAGGATGAAATGCCAGAATCCAGCCAAACTCAGGTCCTGGCAGGGCTCTGTCCTTCGGCTGAAGGGGACTGGGCTGTGGGCCAGGCTTATATAGATCACCAGGCCTATAGAGGTACCTCCTGACCGAAGATGATCTCAGACCTAGAATTCTTAGCTCTCCTTTCGGCCAACACACTACAACAAGCAACAATTCTTACCTCGCCTCAAAGCATTCTGGGCATCTTGAGTCATGGCATCAGCTTCATCCAGGATCACAAGTTTAAACCCTTTCCTAGGAAAGCAAACGCATGCCTGAGATCTCTTCACTCACTCTGACACCTATGGTTGAACCTAGGTCTAACACTGAGGTTACCTCACCACATCTGACTCCCTCAGAACTCTAAGGCTCACGCCTGTGGCCACAGACAGGAAATGCCCCATCATGCCTTCACCCCTTAGCAGGAAGTGAGTTCTAGGTCTGTACCTTCATCATCATTACTCATGGTACCCTACTGTTAGCACCTGTCAGTGGAGCTGGGCTGGAACCAAGCTCTGTGCATGCTGGGTACAGACTCTACCACTGAGCCCACCTGCAGCCCACTATCTGCCTTTCTACCTCCTCCAGAGATACCTGAGTCATTTTAACTTTGCCTTCTTTTTTTTTTTTTTTTTTTTTTTTTTTTTTTTGTCTTTTTGAGACGGGGCTACCCTGTAGTAAGGTTTTCCCTGTAGACCCAGGCTGGCCTTGAAACCACAAAGATCACCTGCTCTGCCTCCCGAGTGCTAGATTAAAGGCGTTCGCCACAAAGCCCGTGAGCAGTACTCATTCTGTGTAGTCTGGTTCATTCGAATGCCACATGTGCACACTGGAGGTCAGAGGATGACTTATGGGAGGGTTCTCTCCTTACACCACATGGGCCTCAGGGAGGGAAATTCTTTTTTTTTTTTTTTTTTTTTTGTCTTTCGAGAACAGGGGTCTCCCTGTAGTCACACTGTCCGGGAACGCACTCTGTAGACCCAGGCTGGCCTTGAACTCACAAAAATCCGCCTGCCTCTTGCCTCCCAAGTGCTAGGATTAAAGGCGAGGGACACCACACACCCCGGCCAGCTCTTCGATTGTTCGTATAGTTGCGACAACTTCTGCCAGCCATCCTTCCCCCAATTTCAATAATTTCTGTTCAAATTCAAAGTAACTCATCAGTCCTCCTGAGCTAACGCCCATCATGGAGCTGCTGTTCCTGAAGGTGCTGCACATGAAGGTTCAGGCGCTCACCTGACTTGTCACCGCCATCCTGCACTATGTATTTCCTGCTTCTGACAAACTCATGCTTTACCTGTATAATCTGACTAATGAGAAGATCAAAAATGAAAAATCAGTTTGCCCATCAGAACTCCAGAAAGATTATGCAATCATTTTCTTANTCCTGAGCTAACGCCCATCATGGAGCTGCTGTTCCTGAAGGTGCTGCACATGAAGGTTCAGGCGCTCACCTGACTTGTCACCGCCATCCTGCACTATGTATTTCCTGCTTCTGACAAACTCATGCTTTACCTGTATAATCTGACTAATGAGAAGATCAAAAATGAAAAATCAGTTGCCCATCAGAACTCCAGAAAGATTATGCAAATCATTCTTACTTAAAGATTGTCCTTGTACTGGCAAAGCTCAGGATTGGTCCCCGAACGATATCAATTCCACGGTCATCTGAAGCATTGAGCTGCATGTGACAAGAGAGGCTACAGTGAAACATAGATGGCTTGCAGGCTCTGTGTTCCTGGCTTGCTAGCAGCCCTTTAGCAACCCAGGGGCATTAAGTACTGTCTGGGTCTATTATCAGCTAAGATACAATCATTAATAAATAAAAGCATTTTGGCTGGAGAGATGCCTAAGTGGTTAAAAGCGCCGCGCTCTTGGGGATGGAGGGATGGCCCAGGAGGCATGATCGTTTACGCTACGGTTAGTATAAGCTATTCGGTGAAGAGCGCAGAACCGCTCTTACAGAGGACCCGGGTTCGATCCCCAGCACCCACATGGCGGCCGAGAGCCGTCTGACACTCCAATTCCAGGAGAACTCCAGCTCCAGGGGAATCCGAGACCCTCTTCTGACCTCCGCGGCATTGCACGACACGGGTGCACAGACCTGCATGCAGACAGTACATTGATACACACAGAGAAATAAATAAAAAAATTAAAAAAAAAAATAAATAAAAGCATTTGTACTCAAATCTCACCATCATATTATATCCACTCTATCCCACCCTTCAAGGACAATCTCCATATAAATTTATGAACTAGATACAGGCAGGGTCACCCCAAGCCAGTAGCACAGCCACGAGCAAGACAGTGCTAATTTTGGTTATCGTAACACAGAGGCCACCATGCTTTGCATAAACTGCAGAACAATATTAATAGCAAGGGGACAAGACCTCTGTCCACAGAGTAAGTCAAATGCTTTTTCCTTTGTCTTCTTTCTGAGATAGGGGCTCATGTGGTCTATGCTGGCCCTGAACTCCCATTGTAGCTGAGGATGACCAAGACTTTCTGATATTCCTGCTTCCACTTCCTGAGTACTGGGATTACAGGTATACAACATAACACACTCAGTTTATTCAATGCTGAGGATCCAATGAGGGCTTTGTGCACAGCAGGCCAGCACTCTACCAACTAAACTCTTATAAAACACATTTAGAATTTTGTAATCTAAGGGTATCAGTCAAGGTCCTAATAATAAAGATGGAGTATTTGATTTGAGGACATTAACATGAGAAGAACTAAAGAGAGACGTTTAAAAATGTATGAGCAAGAGGCAGGCGGATCTTTGTGAGTTCAAGGCCAGTCTAGTCTACATAGCAAGTTCCAGGACAGCTGGAGCTACATACAGGGAGACCCCATCACAAAAAAAGACCCCCCCCCCAAAAAAAAAAAGTATGAGCAGGGTCTGGAGAAATCACAGCAGCATACCATATCACCCCTAAACCTGAAGAGGTTCAAGAATAGTTGTGGGCACCTCGAGGAGGCTGTAGGAGGGCACGTCCTATGAGATGGGCCCCATACAATGGGTAGGCAAGAGCGGGTCCAAACGTCATCCTCATTTGACCTTCCTCAAAGACCCCAGTGGCCAAACCCAACCAGGACCCAGAAGGCCAGGAACCTGTGGTTAATGCAGCTTGGCTTCCTGGGGAGCTGAAGTAAAATAACTAAAGGTAAGAGAATGGAGGCCCCAGCTACTGTCGAGTGAAAAGCAGCCCATTCACCTCCAAGACCATGGAGCCGAATTCTTTCTCTTTGTACAGCTGCTTGGCACAAGCCAGGATGGTAGATGTCTTTCCTGTCCCTGGAGGACCATAGAGAAGCAGGTGTGGCAGGCGGTCTTCACTGATGAACTTCTGAACTGAGATCAAGAGGACAAAGAGAAACCACACATTGACAGAAAGACCGATCCTGAGTTGGCTAAATGTACTTTAGCCCCTCACAATGTCCCAATCAGAGGCAAGCACAGGGACGGAAATCTTTTTTTTTTTTTTTGGTCTTTTTCAAGACAGGGTCTCCCTGTAGCACCAGCTGTCCTGGAACTCACTCTGTAGACCAGGCTGGCCTTGAACTCACAAAGATCCGCCTGCCTCTGCCTCCCAAGTGCTAGGATTAAAGGCATGCGCCACCACGCCAGGGACGGAAATCTTTAGCGCTTTCAATAGTCTTCCCTAGATCATACACTCAATTCTTGGTCCCCAGACAGCTATCTTGGGAGATTCTGTCAAGTTCAGAGGCATAGCCTCGCTGGAACAAGCAGGTCACTAGAGCCATGCCTCTGAAGGTTATACCTGGCCCCCAGTCCCTTGCTAGTTTTCTACTTCCTGTGCACTAGACCATGAAGAGCCTCTTCCTCTACATCCCTACCAGTGTTCTTAGAGTTGCTGGAGCTAAGGACTACCGAAGCCATGAGCCCAAATAAATCTTTCCTCCTTTAAAACTATCTTCTTTTTGGGAACTGAAGAGATAGATGGCTCAGCAGGACAACGTACTTGGAGAGGACATGAGCTGAATTCCCTGTACCCAAGCCACAGCTCATGACCACTTGTATGTAATTCCAGCTTCAGGGCATCCAGCACCCTCTTCTGGCCTCCACAGGCATCTGCACTCACATGGATCCCCACACAAATACACATAATTTAAAAAACAAAATCTTTACAAGACATAACACCACCAACATACAAATACAAGCCCTTCTAGAAGGTAAGAGCAGCAGACACAAGGATACTCACTGGTACTCAGAATGTCCTGGTGAGAAATTAGATCAGTCAGTGTCTGTGGCCGGTACTTTTCAACCCTGAAATACCATTTAGCATGTATTATAGCACATACAAATGCAAGCATGCTTTGCCATGTATAAAGGAATCCTTTCACATCCCAAGTAAGAGGAAGAGAAGCCCCTCATGTTTGAAGACAGATTGGTGGTTTTCAACCAGGGTATCTGGCGACAGTTGCTACAACTGGGCAGAAGGCGTGACTAGCACCTGGTGGGCAGGTGCCAGGGACTTTGAACATCCTATATGCACAGGACGGCTCCAACGCTGCCCTTAAAAACTATGCTGCCAAATGTCAACAGCTCTGGGCTTGAACGATTATGCTGCAACCTCACCTTTCCATCTGCCTCTAGTTCCAACCTGGATGGGTGCCTGTTACCCACCATGAATTTGCATTCACACTCAAATGTCCATCAACAGTGAATGGACAGGTAGTGTGTGCTGCCTGCATCCAATGCAGTTGATGATTTGGCCATGAAAAAGGGAACCCAGGGCTGAACCATGCCACATTTCAGAGCTTTGAGTTCGAGAAGTCAGAAACAAGCCCATATAGTGTGATTATGCTCCTTGAAATGTCTAAAATAGCCAAGTCCACAGACCGGAAACAGAGGAGTAACTGCTTGGGGTGGGAAGAGGGGAGGGTACATTAGTTCTAGGTACTGGGGATTCCTTCTGGAGTGGTGAACTTGGGAGTTGTCGAAATCAAGCCAACTGCTCAGTCTTTAAACTTTACACTGTATTTAATGTGTGGCCCAAGGCACTTCTTCCAGTGTAAGCCAAAAGGTTAAACAGACGTGCCAATAGTTACAGTAAAATAAAAAATGCAAAGCTCTGAGGCTGGTGAGATGGCTCAGCCAATAAAGTGCTTGCCATCAAACATAACGACGGAGTTTGACACCCCCGGACCCCCACGTGGTGAAAGGAAAATGGAACCAACCGCACCGCCTCAAACAAGTAAATATAATATATACATACAAAATGAATGCAAGCTCTAAATTGACTACCTGAGCTCAAATGTAAGCCAACGGTTTGTCACTCTCTAAACCTAAGATGCAGCCTCCTGCGTAAAATTTAAAAAAAGAAAAAAGAAAGACAGAGACTACCTCAGGGTCTTTGTAAACACCGGACATCTAAAACCAGACCTGAAGCTAGGTAAGAGGCCCTTTAGGCCCTTCTGCTATTGCTCTAGTTTAAAATGAGACTCTGGGGCTGTAGAGCGCAACAGTTAACACTTGTCCCTGCCGAGAACCCGGGTTCGAATCCCCAGCACAATGCGGCTAACAACCTAACTCCAGTTCCAGGGGATCCGACACCCTCTTCTGTCCTCTACGGGTATTTCGCAATACTGGTGGACTTACATAAATGCAGACAATACACACATACACATAAAATAAAATATTTAAAACGAGACACTCCCCCCACCCCCCGCAAGTCTGAGGCCTCAGACGAGCCCCGGGCGGCCCCTGCCACGCAGGCCCCGCCGCTCGCGCCTCTCCTACCAGGGCAGGTTCCGGGCCCGCGCAGTCGTGGGCTGCTCCATGGGCGCAGACGTCTCCATGGCAGGACGCGGGACCAGCCAAACCCCAGAACTCAGCGCGACCCACCACCGGCCACCCACGCCACCGCGCTCAGAGTTCGCGCGCAAACGCAGCCCTCGCGAGCCTTGGCCTCCCGCTTCCGGCTTCCTCCCGCGGCCCCGCCCCCAGCCGGTTGCCATGGCGCTGGTTGCTAGGTTATCAGAGGCGCGAGCCGCCAGCTTCCTCTAGCCACTCCGGCTTTTTCCCCCCCCGGAGAGACCGATCGTGAGCGCCGGTTGCAGCCGGCGCAAAGGAAGGGCTCACGGCCAAGGCCGGGGCCTGCCAACTCCAGGCCTCAGACGCTGCGTGCGAAGGGACGGAGAGTCCCGCGGCTGGGGTGTGGCTCCGAGCGTCCCATTCACTAGTAACACACACACACACACACACACACACACTCATACAAACAAACACACTCACATACAATAACACACACATACACACATAATCATGCACATATGCACATAAACACACTGGGCTGGAGAGATGGCTCAGTGGTTAAGAGCACTGGGTGCTCTTTCAGAGGACCCAGGTTCTATTCCCAGCACCCACTGGCGGCTAACAACCGTTCATAACTCTAGATCCCAGGGAATCTGACTCCCCTTCTGACTTCCACGGGTATTTCACAACACGGGTGCACTTACATACATGCAAGCAATACACTCATGCACATAAAAAATATAAGCTGGCTGTGGTGGTGCATGTCTTTAATCCCAGCACTTGGGAGGCAGAGGCAGAGGCAGAGGCAGAGGCAGGCGGATCTGAGTTCAAAGTCAGCCTGGTTTATTTAGCAAGTTCCAGGCCAGCTGGAACTAAAGGGGACACCCTGTCTCAAAAAGATTAAATAAATAAATAAATAAATACCCAAAATAGACACATACACAACACAAAAATACACATACAAACACTCATGCACACATACAAATAAAAATGCATACTTATAGCCGGGCGTGGTGGCGCACGCCTTTAATCCTAGCACTTGGGAGGCAGAGGCAGGAGGATCTTTGTGAGTTCAAGGCCAGCCTGGTCTATAGAGTGAGTTCCAGGACAGCTGGGGCTACAGGGAGACCCTGTCTCGAAAAGACAAAAAAAAAAAAAAATGCATACTTATACACATACAAATACACATATATGTAAACACATACATAAACATACTCAGGCAGAAGCAGTCGGATCTCTGTGAGTTCAAGGCCAGCCTGGTCTACAGAGCAAGTTTCAGGCCAGCTGGGACTAAAGGGAGACCCTTTAAAAATACCAAAAACAAACAAACAAAAACAAACACAACAAAAAGAAAGGAAGAAAGAAAGAAAGGAAGGCGGGCAGGCAGGCAGATGGTTCTAGGATTACAGAATGCAGGCTATTGAGGTACTTACTGATTGAAGCTTGCAAGACCAGTAGACCCCACTTTGAGTCAGAAAGAGGATCATATTTACAGGACTAACACAATTTCATCCTGGCCTGGAAATATAACCTAAGTTTACTTTTAAAAAGTCAAAAGAACAGGTGCATTCCTGGACGTGATTCTTTCTGGGATTAAAGGCCTGTGCCACCTCTTCTAGGCCTGTATCTCTGTCTTTGGTCTTACATCTTGGGGTTGGTCCTAATACTCCAGGACTGGGCTGCTCTGAAACAAGAATGCTTGTCATGCAAAATCTGTCTGACGCGCATGATGGTCTGTACTGATGAAGTCAACATTGTGTAACTTATAGTGGACTGCAGCTCAGTGAGAGGAGACACCCACTACTGATCACACACCAGGTGCCTGGAACACTGCCTGGCTCAAGGGAAGCACTCAGTAGACACAGAAAGAAGAAGAGAAGAAAAAGAAAGATAAGAAGAAAGAAAGGAAGGAAGGAGAGGAACGGAAGGAAGGAAGGAGGAAAGAAGGAGAGAAGGAGGAAGCCGGGAAGAAAAGAAGAAGAGATAAGAAAGAAAGAAAGAAAAAGAAAGAAACGAAGAAAGAAAAGAAAGAAGAAGGCCGGGTGGAGGGGTGCACGGCCTGTAATCTCTTAGCAAACTTGGGAGGCCAGAGGCCAGGTGGATTTTGTGGATCTTTGAGTTCAAGGTCCAGTCCTGGTCACAGAGTGAGTTTCCAGGACACTGTGGTCAAAAAAAAAAAAAAGAAAAGAAGAAAGAAGAGAAAGGAGGAAAGAAAGAAAGAAAGAGGGGGGAGGGAGGAAGGAAGGTAAAGAGAGAGAGAAAGAAAGAAAGAATGGGAGAGAGAAGGAAGGAAGGAAGGAGAGGAAGGGAGGAAGGAAGGGAAAGAAAGAAAGAATGGGAGAGAGAGAGAGGGAAGAAAGGAAGGAATAGAGCTAATATCCATTAGGCTGCTACTATGGTGCAGTGTTCTATGTATTTTCTTTTTTTTTATTTTTTTTTAAATTTTATTTATTTATGTATGTGTATGAATGTACTGTCTGCATGCAAGTCTGTGCACCCGTGTCATGCAATGCCGCGGAGGTCAGAAGAGGGTCTCGGATTCCCCTGGAATTGGAGTTCTCCTGGAATTGGAGTTTCAAACGGCTCTCGGCCGCCATGTGGGTGCTGGGCATCGAACCCGGGTCCTCTGTAAGAGCAGTCGGTGCTCTTAACCACTAGGCCATCTCTCCAGCCCCTGTATTTTCTTTTTATTATACCCATGCACAGTCCCAATATACTATTGTTCAACTTAGGAGTTTTCAACGTTATGATGGGGTTTATTAGGATATGTAATGCACTTTTGACTTGTGCAGTATTTTGACCTATGATGGGCTTATTGGACTGTAGCCCCCAACTAAGTCAAGTAGCACTGATACACTCCCTGCTCAATTGTAGCAGGAAGATGGAGTGCTTTGCTGCAGATGTGTTAAGTAACTGCTCGCTTTGCATCCATCAGAATGAGGTCTTACCAAGCTCTCAGCCATGACACCAGTGAACCAAGGGGCCTAACAACAGTCACAGCATCCACTCCCGCACCCCCAGGATTTGTTAGAAATGGTAATTATCCTCCCCCGACCCCAAACCCATCCAACCTGAAACTCCAGGCTGTGCGCCCACCTGGGCAGTAATGAGTCCTCCAGGGGTTCAGACTCCTGTGTGAGTACATTCACTCGGCCACTGCTTCTCCATCTTTGGCTTCCCTCCACTTCCGTTTCTAAGAAAAACAATGGGAAATAATGAAAACAGAAACTTCCAGCAATTGGGTTTCATGATCTAGTTGCCTTTATTAGCAACAAGCCAACCAGGACCCTGTCTGTGAAGTAGGAGGAAGTCCCAGGAGCCCATAGGCAGAGGCAGCAGCCTTAACCATATGAGGTAGAAGGAATCAGAGGCAAAGGATGAAAAGTGGGGTGGTCATTTCAAAGTCACTTTTGTGTAATAGTGTCTTACCTTGTTGCTGGGACCTAATGCCTGACAAAAGCAGTTTCTGGAAGGAAGGGTCTGTTTGGGCTCAGGGTCCATCACACAGGGAAGGCATGGCAGCTAGGGCATAAGGAGGCTGTCCCCACTGTACCCCTAGTCTGTAGCCAGGAAGCTGAGGGATGAGGGAGATCCAGTTTGAATTAGGGGCTAGTTCTCAGCTAGCATCCCTCAGGGAACAATGTGGAAATCATGGGATTCCTCTGACCCTGCCCCAAGAGGGAGCAACACGGCCCAGCCACATGATGCTAGGTGGAGCAGCAATATACAGTGGTACAAGACTGGGGATTGCCCGGTGTGGTGGCGTACGCCTTTAATCCTAGCACTTGGGAGGCAGAGGCAGGTGAATCTTTGTGAGTTCAAGGCCAGCCTGGTCTACATAGCGAGTTCCAGGACAGCCAGAGCTACATGGAGACCCTGTCTCAAAAAAGACCAAAAAAAAAAAAAAAAAAAAAGACGGGGGTCTGTAATTGGCTCTGGGAGATAAAGTCATTTTGCTTATAAAAGTGACTTGCAGCAGGCAATAAATCAAATTCTCTATTACCATCATTGTACAGAATTCCTGGTCCGTTATTTAGCGTGTATACAGGCCAAAGCAGGCCTTGATTTTGAGTGTCAGTGGCTAGTGGGTTGGACAGGGATCTATCAGACCTCCAGCCTGGTAAGCTAGCGTGGGGTTGGACGGAGACCAATCAGGTCACCAACCTGTGGAGTGAACTGTGAGTGGGTGTAGGCTGAAGATAGGCCATCAGCCATCAGCCTGAAATTCCTGTCTAGAGATCAGCAGTCTTTGGGCAGGTGAGAGAGCACAGCCAGATGGGAGGCGTTCTGCCACCCAGGCTAAGGACCAGAGTTGGAAGTACCTCTCAGGTTGGGTTACCAAAGTAACCAGCTGACCTCTGCGCAGAGGGGTCTGTTCCCCACAGTGACTGCAGGCAGTCACTGTGCTCCCCTTCCCTTAGCACTGTACCTGCTTGTAGCAAGAGAAGCTCCTACGGAGGGACATGGGTGCTGGTGCTCAGCTCACTTTCTCCTTTTTACAGTCCTGGACCTCAGGCCAGGGAACAGTGCTGCCCACATCAGGGCAAGTCTCCCCATCTTAACTCACTTGTCTAGATGCTGCCGTGTAGGAAAGGCTCTGTACTCAGGTCCAGCCAATGCAAATGGAAAGTCATTTTTAAACTTTTTTTAAGCTTATTTTGCTTTTTAGTTCGTGTGTGTGTGTGTGTGTGTGTGTGTGATGTAGGCACGTATATGCTTGTATTTGTGTATGTACACTCGCCCATGCATATGTATATGGAGGCCAGAGGTTAATATTGGTGTCTTTCTCTTTTTTTAAAAAATTTATTTATTTTGCCGGGCGTGTGATGCACGCCTTTAATCCTAGCACTCGGGAGGCAGAGGCAGGTGGATCTTTGTGAGTTCAAGCCGGCCTGGTCTACAGAGTGCGTTCCAGGACAGCTGGGGCTACAGGGAGACCCTGTCTTGAAAAGACAAAAAAAATTTTTTTTAATTTATTTTGTATGTGTATGAATGTACTGCATGTAGGTCTATGTACCCGTGTCGTGCAATGCCTTGGAGGTCAGAAGAGGGCGTCGATTCCCCTGGAACTGGAGCTAAAGACAGCTCTCAGCCACCATGTGGGTGCTGGGTCCTCTGCAAGAGCAGTCGGCACTCTTAACTGCTAAGCCATCTCTCCAGCCCCTGTGTCTTTCTCTATTGAGTTCTCGCCCCTGCTGTTTTAGACAATCTCTCACTGAACCTGAGCTGCTGCTGTGGCAGGACGGACTGGCCAGCAAGCCCCTAGACCTGCCTGTGTCCATCCCCAGCACTGAGGCTCAGGCTTGTGCTGAGGAATCTGAAGTCAGGTTCTTATGACTTTACCTGCTGAGCCATCTCTCCAGCCTGGAATGGTTATTGAAGACTTGCACTTGTACAGAACACGCGCAGGCATCCCTCCTTGCTGTTCCCTAAATGAAAAGGTGTGGCAGCTATTTTACACAATATTTCCATCACATTGGGGATTGTAAGCCAGCTAGAAATGATTGTGAGTCAACGGGAAAAAACCAGCCATGGGTTCTGTGCACATATTCTTCCCTTTCATATGAGGGCTCAAGGCTTTGGGCTTTTAGTATCCCTGGGGGTCCTGGAACCAATCCTGGTGGATTCGGCGGAACAGCTGAGAAGTCTCCTCTCAGAACTTGTGACCAAGGGACACCCCTGAATAAGAGGGGTTCGGATGCTGTAGCCAAAAGTGTTCCACGTGTGTCTAAGACACTGACAGTCTGCCACGAGGATGGCAGCCACGTGCTGCCAGATGTTTAGCTTTTTTTCCCAGACAGACCAGAATTTGGGATTTTACATGAAACTCCCATATGTAAGTGTTGGCAATTATGCCATTTTGTCTTTCATGTTTTTGTGGGTTTTTTGGTCTTTTTGAGACAGGGTCTCCCTTTAGTCCCAGCTGGTCTGGAGCTCACTCTGTAGACCAGGCTGACTTTGAACTCACAGAAATCCGCCACAGAAATCCACCTGCCTTTGCCTCCCAAGTGCTAGGATTAAAGGCATGTGCCACCACGCCCGGCGTCTTTTATGTTTTTTAATATCTTAACATTTTATTTATTTTACTTTTTAAATTTTATTTATTTTTTATGTGTATGAATATACTGTCTGCCTGTAGGTTTGTGCACCCGTGTCATGCAATTCGATGGAGGTCAGAAAAGGGCGTTGGATTCTCCTGGAACTAGTGTTAAAGACGGTTCTCAGCCACCATGTAGGTGCTGGGAATCAAACCCAGGTCCTCTGCAAGAGCAGTCTACATTCTTAACTGCTAGGCCATCCCTCCAGCCCATAATATCTTAACATTTTAAATATATATTTTTTTCTTTTTCTGTTTTGAAACAGGATCTCACTATGTAACTCTGGCTGGCCCAAAACTCACTATGGAGACCAGGCTGGCCTCAAAGTCACAGAGATCATCAGCCTACCTCTGCCTCCCACGTGCTGGGATTAAAGGTGTGCACTATATGCCCGGCTTTTTGTTGTTGTTGGATCCTATTATGTCTTCTGATCTGTTGAGGCCGGGATCAGGGAAAGAGACTCTCTTCCCACCACCCTCACCCTCCACCTGGAAAGTAAAGGGTAAACCAAATTGGCATCTCCATGTGAGCTGCGACATCAATGCACACGGGCATAAACTATAATAGTTACAGCTAGCTTAGAATGCTATCATAAAACCTCAAGTCCCAGAGATGGCAGGATGAGCAATTACAAATGAAATTACGAACAACAGGGATTTTTTTCTTTAACTTGGATTAGACAAAGGGAGCCTGGACATTATTGCTCTCCTCTTTGGAATGAACTTGGCATTGGACACAGCACTAACCTCCTTATTTATTTTAAGCCTTGTTTGCATGTGTGAACAGGGTGTTAGGCTGGCTTTGGTAGAAGCTGGCAAAAGAAAATCAAACTGGGTCTTTCTCCTGAATGCATTTATATTGGTAAGTTATGGTTAAATGAAGAGCAAAGACTGGAAGGCTCAAAGGGCAAGAGGTGTTGGTTTTTTTTTAATGTAATTTAAAAAATATAGTTTAAATTTACAAGTATGTATGTGTGTATGTGTGTCTGTGTGAGCGTATGCAATGTGTGTGGATGCCCACAGAGGCCAGAAGAGGGCATTAGAGTCCCCTGGAACTGGAGTTACAGGTGGTTATGAGCTGCCCAATGTGGGTGCAGGAACCCAAACTCAGGTTTTCTGTAAGAGCAGTAAGCACTCTTAACCTCTGAGCCATTTCTCCAGTCTAAGAGTTGTTTTTTTCTTTTGTTTGTTTTTGTTTTTTGGTCTTTTCAAGATAGGGTCCCTCTATAGCCCCAGCTGTCCTGGAACTTGTTATGTAGACCAGGCTGGCCTTGAACTCACAGAGATCTGCCTGCCCCTGCCTCCCAAGTGCTGGGATTAAAGGTGCTCACCACCATGCCTGGCCTATCTTTTGTTTTAAGGTACCATGACTCCTTTATGAACTTGTTAGGTCTAAGCTTCCCATAATTCCAAGGGACACACAGATGCCCACTATCTCCAGAGGCTGTCAGTCTTCTGACCTCTTTCCCTGTACCTGAGGTGCTCCATGGCTGTAAATGGATGGGCCCCAGTTGTCAGGTTACCCCTGCCTTTGCCCCTGCCCTGATGCTACCTGTTCCACCACGTTCCTGCAGGTGGCCCTCTCTGGCAGTCCCACATGGAAGTATATCATGTTCCTGGAGCAACTTAAGTCTCGTGTGCCTTTTTATCTGGGAGTTTGCACCTTTATAACCTAATATAATGGTGCCGTGACTCTGTCTGGGCGCCAAGATATTTTTCTCCCCCTGAAAAGAACCCCCTTTCTTTTGGAACCCCTGGGACTTGCCAGCAGCATATTTCTCCGGACAACCAGCTTCCACATTTTGCAGTGAGGTACCACTCTCTGCTCTCCGGTACTCCTCCTCCTTCCCTTCCCTGCCTCCCTCCCTTTCTTTCTTCCTCTCTCTCTTCCTCTCAGGCTTTCTCTCTTCAACTATGACTGCCTCAACATTTCCTCTCTGAATTCTAACCTACTGTTTTCTGCCTCTGTCTTCCCTCTGATTCTCCTCCTTCACTTTTTTTTTTTTTTTTTAGCTTTCTGTTAAAGGATGCAGCTCCTCCATTCCACTTTCCCCGTTTTGGACTCCTGAGAACCCGTGTATCAGGGGTCCCCATATCCTTAATCCTGTCCGGACTGCTGTCTTCCAGGATGCTGGAGACAGAATCGAGACCCGTTTCCTCCCCCTGCCCCTGTCCCCCCTGTGAATTTCAGGATGCTGATTTTTGCAGGCCTGTGGACCCCATTTCAGAGTCCCCCATGTTGGTCGCAGGGGCCTGTGGACTCTGATAGGCACCCCTGTCACTAGGGTGGACCCTTGAGGCTAAAAATTTTACTTCCTTCCTACAGATCTTTTTTCTCTCTCTTCCCCTCTCCTCTCCTCTCCCACCCCACGTGCTCTGATCTGCACCCTTGGCAGATTTCTGCAGTAACAGACTGCACCCTAAATCCAGGCTTTTTTTTTTCTTTTTTCTTTTTTCTTTCTTTTTCCGTGGCTTTCCCCAACCCACCCTTGCCATGCGGCTTTTCCCACCTGTGGCTTCCCCCCTCCTGCACTGCCATGCACCACCATGCCCTGCTGCCTCTACTGCATGGCTTTTTCTAGAGGCACATTCAAATAGGAAGAATGGCCGACTGTGCCTGCATGCCTTGTTTCCATGGCAGCCACGCTGAACCACGCCCACTCCTCAGCCGCCATCTTGAGGCTGTGTCTGCACATGTACCATTTCCATGGCGCCTCTGAACCATACCTGCCACCATCTAGACTGCATGGCAGGAAGCGTCAATGACAACGAATGCCATGTCCTAATTCTGTTACAATTTATTTAATAGCATATTCTGATCTTTTCACAATTTTGTTTTTTGGGTTTTATATTTGATTATTATAAAAAGGAAATTGAAATTCCATTAATACATTTTTATGTCAGAGTAACCAAGTTTTGTTTTTACCAGTTTTTCATCTGTTCCAAAATACACTCAATTTTCCATTTTTTTTTTTTTTACTTTTGTATGGATAGTTAATTTTTTTTTTTTTTTTTTTTTTTTTT
>VZQC01007418.1:0-50000 GCA_009823505.1 Rhizomys pruinosus | reverse complement strand
CTCCCCAGCCGTTTGTTTGGAGAAAAGTCTTCTATTAGTCAGGGTCCTCTAGGGGAACAGAACTGATTGAATGTATATTAAAAGGGGATTCATTAGGTTCCCTTACACGGAATGGGCTGGGTAGTCCAACAGTGGGCGATTAACACTGGAGAGCCTAAGAATCCAGCAGTCACTCCATGCAGCTAGGTGCTTCAGCAGCCTTTGGTGATGAAGGCTTGGAGGAGTCCTGGAGAGCTACTAGTCTTCCAGCACATGCTGGAATACTGAAGAAGCTGGGCTCTGATGTCAGCAAGGCTGGCAACAGCAGCAGGGACAGCAACAGGCTGCTGAGCTCACCAGTGAGATGTGAAGGCCAAGAGGTTAAAAGCAAAGCTTTTCCCTGGGACGCCACCAGAAGGTGGCCACCAGAAGGTGCTACTTACATTTTTGGTGTAACTCAATCAGTGAAATCCCTTGTGTGTGGGGGGGGGGTAGGGAAATGGCTCAGTGATTGACTAGTTGTTCTTGAAGAGGACCCAAGTTTTGTTTCCAGCACCCAGAAGGTGGCTAACAACCATCCATAACTCCAGTCCTGAGGAATCCGATGCTCTCTCTGGCCTCCATTGGCATTGCATACATGTGGTACACTTATATGCATGCAGGCAAAACATTTATACACATAAACTTAAATTAAAAAGATCATCTGCAGTGGCCACTTCAGAACTTACCCAATGCCATTTCCTAGCATTGGAGTGGGTAGCTCCACATGAGCTGTGAGCAAGGCTGTGCAGTGTGGAAGCCGTCAGGTGCTGTGCTGTCCCAGATCCTTAGTGCCTATGTTCAGGGTAAGCTGTGCATGATGCACTAGTGTGTGCTAGCTTGCCACTGCTGTGACTATTCACAAAAGCAGCCCAAAGTGAGGATAGATTTCTTTCAGCTCACATTCACCTCCATTGATTTGGGGCCCAAAGACCATCATGGCAGAAGGGCATGGAGAAATCAAGCTGTACTGACTGGAGGCTTCCTCTGATGACTAACTTCCATAGTGTTGGAAGGTGCTATGCACAGTATGGGGTGGGGTAGGTTGGGGGAGAAAGGTAATCAACGGTCTTACCTAGCTGTGAATCCTGCAAGCTGCAGTGATGTCTGTCCTGGCAAGATAGGCCCAATGTACCACAGGGTCTTTGTACCTGAAAAGAGAGGAGAGGGTGGATGCAGAGGTCAGAATGACATACTTTACTAATTGCCTTTTCAGGTAGAGTCTCACTTTGTAGCCCAGGCTGGCTACAAATTTGCCATCTTCCTGCTTCAGCTTCCTGATTTTTTTTTGGAGGGGGAGATTTGCAGACAGAAGCCACTATGCTAAGATGAAGGTTATATTTTCATTTATTCTGTTTTAAGTCTTTCATCAAAAAAGAAAAAAAAAGCCATCACTTCTCAGCTTTTTTTTTTTTTTTTTTTTTTTTCCTTTTGTATTTTGAGAAGGGTCTCCCTGTAGCCCCAGTTGTCCTGGACTCATCTGGAGACCAGGCTGGCCTGAACTCACAGAGATCCTCATCCTCGTGCCTCTGCCTCCCCAAGTGCTGGGATTAAGGCGTGCCCCACACGCTCAGCTCACTTCACAGCTTTTTTGACCAAAATCAAGTACTGAAAAAGAAAAACAACAGTTTCTTCCCACGAGCAAAAATGCACAGTAAGAACGGTAACCTGCAGCCAGCTTGTCGGCTATGTGAAGACTAGTGCGAAACAGGAGATCTGTGATGCGTCTCACTAAATCTTTTTTACCTTCTTCTACCCTTTCTTTCGTAGGGTAGCTGTTAAAGAGCCTCTGCTTCAGGCTGGGAGATGGACTCAGGTGGTGGTGGGCCTTGCAATCCTGCGCGAGGAGGTTGGAGCCAGGAGGAGGATCCTTGGGGTTCAATGTGAGCGTCCACGAATGCACGCACGTGTGGTTGGGTGCTGTGAAGTGTGTGCACATGCATGTGGAGCCAGAGGTCCACTGCAGTGTTTTCCTAAATCACTCTCCACCTTATTTTTGAAACGGGGTCTCCGCTGAACTTGGAGTTTACAGATTAGACTAGACTGCTAACCAGAGAGGCCCAGGGAGCTACGTTTACCCCTCGCTGGGGCTGGGATTAAAAGTGTATGCATTACGATAGCTTTTACATTTTCTTTTTTCAGATTAAAAAATTTTAATTTATGCGTGCGGGCCCTACGTGTGTGTGCCGCTGTGTGTGTGCGTGTGCGGCCGGCTCGCGCTCGTGTACCTGTGGAAGGCCAGAAGGGGGTCAGATCTCCTGAGAGTAATAGGTGATTGACAGTGATCTGATGTAGGTTACTGGGATCTGAAATCAAGTCCTACAGGAGAGAGAGCAGGAGGTAGGAAGAGTGCTCTTAATGGTGGAGCCACCTCTCCAGCCCCCAGGCCCAGCCTTTTTTTAAAAATAAATTTTATTTATATTTTATGTGTGTATTAGCGTATTGTCTGCATGTCGGTTTGTGCACCCGTTCGTGCAATGCCACGGAGGTCCAGAAGAGGGCTCGGATTCCCTGGAACTGGAGGAGTTGCAGACAGTTCTTAGGCCCCATGTGGGTCGTGGAGATGAAAACCCGGGTCCTCTGCCATAGAGCATCGGTGCTCTTAAACCGCTCGGCTTATCTCTCCAGTGGGGCCCCCCCCCCCCCCCCCCTTTATTTTCTTAAATATATCTTTTTTTTTTTTTTTTTTTTTTTTTTTTTGTTCTTTTGATGACAGGGACACAGGGTCTCCCTGTGTAGCCCCCCCGCTCCGCTCCCCGCCTGTCCTGGAACTCACTCTGTAGGCACCAGGCCTAACACTCACAAAGATTCGCCTTACTGCCTCTGCTCCCAAGGAATTTTATTAAAGGCATGCCTCACAAGCCTGGCAACCACCCAGCTTTTTACTGGGTCTGGCACCTTTGACACCGCAAGTACTTTGCCCTGTCCGTTGTCTCTAAAAACAAAAAAATAAAACAGTTTAGTTTGTCCTTCCAACTGTTCTGTCCCCTTGAGGAGCTCTCGTGGAGAAAACGCCCAGCAGGTGATACTCTGACCAGGCATCCAGAGACCCAGCTTTTTGTCCCTGCTGTTCCTTGAAGAGGAGGTGGCAGCTCTGAACCACACATGTCCTTCGATGGTAAGCCATTCCAACTCTAACCCTTCAAAGAATGAAAAAAAACACACCAAAATCATTTGAAGTGCTTTTAATAATGAAGCCACAGACCCTCCTCAAAAACAAAAACCAAACCCAAAATAAACGGGGTTATTTATTTAGCGTTTCTAGTATGTGTCAAGATGCCGGCTAGCCAGATGAAAAGAGACCGTCTTTGTGAGTGTAGACAGCAAGGATGTGAAGTGATACGTCAGTCAGAACCAAAAGAGACTCTTAAATGGTGTGTCGTTTGGTGTGTGATGTCCCAATGGCCACGTACTCCCCAGATCAAAGGAAATGGAATGTCCAGGGATAAAGAACCAGCCCCAGAAGCCTGAGAAACCCATTTCCCTTTCGTACAAGGTGGGACTCAGAAGCTGTATAAAAGCGGGTAAGGAGCTCACCGTGTTGTATTTTTGTTATCTATGCTTCTTTCTTTTTTTTTTTTTTTTTTTTTTTTTTTGGTCTTTCGAGGCAGGGTCTTCCTATAGATTTTCTACCTTACCATTTCTTTTTGTTTTTATGCAAACATATAGCAACCTACAGTTTAAGATGGACACCAGTGAGTTCTAACCAGTGAGCGAGTGGTTCTGGGACTGGAGGTTTGGAGTGTGAAAAGTCCCCACAGGCCCATGTGGTTGAATGCTTAGTTTCCTGATGTTGGCGCTGTTCTGGACGTTGTGGGTCTTTTCGGAGGTGGGGCCTCACTCTCGGAGGTGGGGCCTCACTCACAGAGGTGGGTTGCTGGGGGCGGGCCTTTTGTCTTTCTGAGCTTTTGGCTCACCTCTGTGACCAGCTGCTCCACACTCCCCACGCTGCCCTGCCTTCGTCCCCTTGTGGGACTGCATCTCTCAAAGTCAAAATAACCCCTTCCTCCTTAAGTGGCTTCCTTCAGGTACTTTACACAACACTGAGAAGTCATTAATGCAGGTGCAGGAAGAGGAGCTCCTGCGGCCACCAGGGAGGTGGCAGCTCACCCGGGGCCTGGCTTTCAACATAAGTTGGTGACCAAATTTTATAAATGTAAAACATCGGATTTTTAAAAATGTTTGTACCAGGACTGAAGGATGGCTCAGCGGTTTGAGTGCCGACTGCCTCTTGCAGAGGACGTGTTCAAATCCCCAGCACCAACATTTTTGGGGGGGGGCGGCCAGAGAACCGTCTCTTAACTCCAGTTCCAGGGTTATCTTACACCCTCTTCTGACCTCGTGTCATTGCATTTGCACAGCACGGATGCACCAACCTGCATGCAGACAGTACATTCTCTTACACTACAGAAATAAATAAAAATAAAATAAAAAATGCTTGTAACAGCGGGCGTTGGTGGCGCATGCCTTTAAGCCTAGCACTTGAACACTTTGGAGGCAGAGGCAGCAGATCTTTGTGAGTTCAAGGGCCAAGCCTGGTCACAGAGTGAGTTCCAGGAAACTAGGGCTACAGGGAGAGACTGTCTAGAAAAGACCAAAAAAAAAAAAAAAATATTGGTAACAACATTCAGATCCTTCAAAAACCTTTTTTTACATTATTTATTTACTTATTTATTTATTTATTGTGTGTGTGGGTTGCGTATGTGTATGTATGTCTGTGTGTGTGTCTATGTGGTATGTGCCATATGAATACAAGTGTTCTTGGAGGTCAGAGGTCTCAGTTCCCCTAAAGCTGGGGTTACAGGCTGTTGTGAACTGCCTGACACAGGTACTCAAAATTGAACTTGGGTTCTCTCCAAGAGCAATGGTTTGCTTTTAACCTCTCCAGCCCTTAGAATACTGTTTTTTTTTGTTGTTTTTGGTTTTTTTGTTGTTGTTCATGAACCATTGTTCACAAACCAGAATTTCCTTCCTTTTCTGGGTGAGTAATACTCAATTGTATACACATACCATAGTCAGTTTACTCATTGAAAGGCATTAGGCCATTTCCACCTGTGGCTGCTATAAATATTGTTGCTATGGTCATTTGTGCACAGGTTTTGTTTGAATGCAGGGATAGACAAAACAATGTATGTTCCCACAGCATTGTTCTTTCTATTCAGGTGCTCTTGATTATTGGGTGACCAAGTTGTCCCCTGTTCTCTTTGTCCTCGATTTAGCATGGAAGTTCCCACCTCCCAGGAGCATCCTAAGGCTCAGGTGAGCTGGGATGGCTGGTCACCATTCAGTGGCTTGCTTATGCTGAACAGTAAATCCAAGTCAGGACTAAGAGCCAAATCTCCAGCTCATTGCTTACCCTCCTGGCCCTTTCTCAGGTGGAGCCTTATAGTTCTGGTGTTTCAGTTGTGATTTAAAAAATAATCATAAATGAATAATGAGGATGAGTTATGCCGTTTGCCAGAAGATGGATAGTGTGGGGGTTTGAGTGAGCGAAGTTGTCCTTAGGACAGGCCTCAAGTGTCGGAGCACTTGCGGCCCTGGTGGTGGCAGTGTCTGCAGAGCTTTAGGAGGTCAGGCCCTGCTGGAGGAAGCAAGTCACTGCCCCTCCTCTGCTTCCTGTGTTCTACTTGAAGACTGTGAGGCTCTGGGTCTTTGTTCACTTGTTTCCATCCATACACCTTGACATGGATCGACTCTTATCCTCTGGAAACTGAAAAGCCCAATTGAATCTTCCTTCTATAAGTGGCTGTTTTATCACAGCCACAGAAAAGTAACTAATACAGAGAAAGAATAGAGATAATTGTGTTTGTCTCAAAATCCGCCATGCTCAGAAATTCAAATAGCATGTTTCTCTTATATTACTGAATTGGATAAAAAGACCTATACATAGGGACCTGGCCTGGAGGGAGATGGTTTAGCAATTAAAAGCACTGGCATCTCTTAATTCCCAGCCACCCACATGGTAGCTAACAACCCGTCTTTAACTCTTAGTTCCAGGGGAATCCAATGGCCCCCTATGCCACTGTGGGCATGCCTACATTGGTTGCATTTATATACGTGTAGGGCAAAGCACTCACGTGCATTAAAATAAAAATCAAATGCATCATATATGTATACATAATATATACTATGAAAATAGGAGGAGGGATATTTGGGGAAAGGGCCAGGTCCAGTAGGAGGGGGAGGGAATGAGAGATTCTGTAAGGAGTTTATGAGTAAGTTAATGTTAAATAGTAATTATAGTTGTCTTTAAGTGTATAATGGGGTTTATGAGAAAGTAATTGTTTTAAACACAAAAAGAAGGAATAAGGAAATTCCATCTGGAGTTTATGTTTATGAGTGTAAAAATGTATAAAACAACAGAATACTACATTAAAAAACACAAGAACAAAAGACAAGACAAGAAGAAACAAGAATATACATGTATGAAATGTCACATTAATGGAAAATTCTTTTACATTGTTATTATCACTAATTATTATCTAGTTAGTTTAAATTTTATGTGATTCGTCGTTTTAAATGAATTACTTGTAGTGTACCTTATGTAACAGTGTAAACCGTGTAATAAAATGCTAGGAAGAGGGTTTAGAAGAGTAGAAGAGTAGTATTATAGAAAGAAGAAGAGGTCATTGGATCCTGGACACTGGAGTTACAGATGATTGTTGTGACGCAATCCTGTGGGTGCTGGGAACTGAAACCTGGGTCCTCTGCAGAGCCGCCGGTCTGCTCTTAACTGTCCAGTCATCTCTCCAGCCCCCTGAGTATGATAATTTAAAAAAATGGAGCTGGAGAGCTGGCTAGCTTGTTAAGGAGCACCAACTGCTCTTGCCGAGGACTCGGGTTTAATTCCTTCGCACCTCCACCTGGTGGCTAAGAACTGTCTTTAACTACAGTTCCAGGGGAATATGACACCCTCTTCTGGGAACCCTCTGCAACATGCACACAGGTTGCACCAACTTACATGCAGCAATACATTCATAAACATAAAAAGTAATAAAATAAAAAAAAATTTTAAAAAAATGGAAAAAATAAAAAAAAAAAAAAAAAAAAAATTTTTGTTTTGGGGGGGGGGGCTTTTCGAGACGGGGTCTCCCTGTAGTCCTCAGCTGTCTGGAACTCACTTTTCGACCAGGCTGGCCTGAACTCACAAAAGATCCGCCTGCCTCTGCCTTCCCAAGTGTAGAATTAAGGCATGTGCCACCACGCCCGGCATAAGAAACATTCTTTGTAGTCATCAATGATCACCAGTGGTTTCAAGACTGTCTTGGTACAAGCCAGCTTCCCTGGGTATGGCTGGAACCTTTCTGTTCCTATGTAACCATAGCTTTAGAATTATTTCCTTCTAGAATTTCACTCATTCCGTCTTCTTTCTTCCCAGAGTATATTACTGACAGAATCCCTGTGAGATCCTGACTTCCTCCAGAATGGCGAGGATTGATGGTGTTTTTGCCCATCATCCACCCTCCCCTCTTTGGGTAGAAGCATCCTCCTTTTCCTTTAGGGATCATCCCGCCCCTGACCCCATTGCCATGTGTTTGGTAACTGTGTTGTCAGCCTGTCTCCAGATGGCCTCACAGCCCAGGCTAGCCCTTGTACTCACCCCTCCCTCTTGGCTGCCAAGGCTGGCTCAGGTAAGTGTAAGTGGACTAAGGTAGGTGTGTCTGCAGTTGACCCTGCAACTTCTGCTAGAACTATTGGGGAAGAGACTGATTCCCATAGGGTTGCTGAGATCTCTGTTATCTCACTCATGTCCTGAGGGAAGACTACCTGAAAATGGAGCCCCACACAGAGGAAGGCAGAACTGAGGGTCCTGGTATGAAAAAAAAGGTGCTGGGCCAATGTGGCATCCTCTTGAACTTCTTCATGTGCTCACTCTTCATCTACATGGTTTGTCCTTTGCAACAGGAAGAATTAATATATCTCCCACACAAATGATCACACCTGGCATAGTATAGAATACTTCCTATAAGTAAATTATTACACTGCCCTTCTGTGACGGGTTTGTTCATTTAACACACTGCTTCTTTCTTTACAAAATTTTCTCTTTATAAATAATTTTTAATCTAATTTGATTTTTGATTTAGTTTATGCGGATGAGTATTTTGCCTGCATGACTGTTAAGTGCACCAGGTGCATGCAACACACCATGGAGGTCAGAAGAGGGTGTCGGATTTAGAAGAGGGTGTTGGATTACAGATGGTTGCTAGCTGTAGTTGCGGGTGCTGGACACTGACTTGGGTCCTCTGGAAGAGCAGCAAGAATTCTTCTAGTCTTGAGCCATTTCTCTAGCCCTTAACATACTGTTTTCTATGCTCAGCCCTGTTGTAGCAGAGGGTAGCACTCAGGAAACATGTAAGTCGGTGTGTATTTTCTTTTGTTCGCTTACTGTGGTTCTTAATTTCCTTTTTTTTGTTTTTGAGACAGAGTTTCACTATGTTTCCCTGGATGGCCGGAACTATCTATGTAGACCAGGGTGGCCTCAATCTTATATAGGATTGGCTCCCAGTGTTGGGATTAAAAGCGTGTGCACCACCACACTTAACCTATTAGTGTGGTTTTTAAAAATTAATGAAACATTTTAATCCTAGCACTTAGAGGCAGGCGGATCTTTGGCAGGCGGATCTTTGTGACGTTCAAGGCCAGGCCTGGTCTACAGCGTGAGTTCCAGGACAGGCTGGCGCTACAGGGAGACCCTTGTCTCCAACAAGACCAAAACAAAAAAATAATAATTAATGATGAAACATGACTGCAGGGGCCTATAATTCACAGAGCCGCAAGGACAGTGAGGACAGGAGATGCTGAGGATTCTACGGCCTGCTGCCTATCGAGTGAGTTCTAGGCTAGTTGGTATCTAGTGAGACTCTGTTCCGGGCCTGGGGCTATAGCTCACTGGTAGAGTACTGATTATCATACAAGAGACCCTGGGTCCAATTCCTAGCACCCCATCGGAAAGAAGCAAAATAAAAAAGAAAATCATTCTTATTCAAGTCAAGTCATGAGGGACTAGAGAGATGACTCGGTGGCTAGGACGAGAGGATCCAGGTTCAGTTCCCAGCATTCACATGGCAGCTAACAACATCTGTAACTCAGTTCCAAGGGAAAAAATGATTGCCTCTCTGGACTCTCCAAGCATTGCATGACATGAGACACTTATACACATGCAAGGCCAGACCACATAAAATAACACTAACTAAATCACTCACACACACAAAGTTAAAAAGAAAGAAAGTTCTTAATAACGATGGTGGAGAACCGTCCTGGGTTGCTAGCAGTGTGAAGTGACACATTCACCAAGGGAAACAGTTCTTGGTATTGCAAGAAGCTAAACACAGAGTTACCATTTGACCCTGCCACACTGAAAAGAATTAATGAAAGGTGGGTGGATAATGCTGTTCTCAGAAGGCATAGGGTGTTAAATGAAAATCTCAGTTCTAATCTCCCTGGGTTATTGGCCATGGAGGTCCCAGAGGATCTTTCCCAAACAATACACGTTGCTGTCACTGCTCCTAGTTGCCCATCAGAACTTGATGGCAGAACCCCATTGCTGAGGACATCACACACTTCAATTACAGGACACCGAACGAAAAACCATCCATAAATTGAGCAGGCTGGACTCCTCCCTTCCTGTTAGCCTAGCTTTCACAGTGTTGGGAAGTACCATGCAGGCCCCTGGGAGAGACATGTCATCCATTGGCTCTTACACAAGTTGGGGAACGCCTGTCGTGTGTTATATTTCTGACCCTGCAGGACAAAGCTTGTGCCCACTGACGCAATCGGGCACGACTCTTACGGACTGTAACCCATAAACACCCTTTTGGTTGGGTTTGAGGCCTGCTCCACGGAGGGAGTTTGTGTCTGCTACTGTAAACCTGATCAGTAGCCTGTGCCCGGGGAGGTCATAGGCACCAGGCAGAGCCTACTACTGTTTGTTTTGCTAAATGGGCATGGTCTCCATCTGCCTTCCACATATTTATGTATCTACCCATAGATTTGTGCTGCTCTCGCTGGTCAGAGAAGCCTCCATTGGCAGTGGGTGGAAGCTAATGCAGAGACTCATCGTTGGTCAGATTGCTGAGATTAATGGACCGTGGGTGCTATCAGCCCCTCATCTCCTCTAAGACTCAGGGAACACAGAGGAAGAAAGAGGGGTGGCAGAATCTTGTAGAACCAAAGGACTGAGGGAAGGAGTTCCTGTGGACCTGCCTGTCTTCTGGACATGACATGACTGCTGCACTCATGGGCCCACATCAGCTGCGGTGACCTGCGTAGGACCTGCAAAGATGGAGCCCATCAAGATTCCATCATGGATTGGGGGAGGGACTCATGAGCCCCATCCCTCCCCCAAAATCTCTTGGCAGCTAATGGTTGCTTGTGGGAGTCATTTTCTTCAGTAATACAGTCTCTGGTAAGTTGTTCATGCTCCGTAAACAATCCCACTCTTATGCTCATGCAGACAACCCTAATTCAACTAAGTGAGCCACACAAAAAGGCCTGCAAGTAGGAGGGAGACTTACCGGGAGAAGAGGAAGAGGGTTGTGGCGTGGCTGGAACGGGGGGAGAGACCATTAAATGAGCGGAGGGACTGATCCAAATATATAGTGTATGAAATCATACAGCTAACAAAAACATTGTTTTAAAAATTGTGTATGAGCCAGGATTTGGTGGGTAGCTTTAATCTATAGCACTTGGAGGTAGAGGCCAGGCGTTCCTTTTTGTGAGTTCAAGGCCAGCCTGCGTCTACACAGTGAGTTCCAGCGACAGCTGGGCTTTACAGGAGACCTTTTTGTCTTGTGAAAAGACCAAAAAAAAAAAAATGTGTATGCTCTGGGCTGTAGAGATGGCTCATTGTTTAAAGCGTGCGACCTTGCTCTAGCAGAGGACCTGGGTTTGATTCCCAGCACCCACGTGGTGGCAAACAACAATCTATAACTCCAATTCCAAAAGAACTCCAGTTCAGGGGAATCCGATGCCCTCCTCTTCTGACCTCTGCAGCATTGCATGACAAGGGTTGCACCAACCTACATTCAGATAGTACACTCACACATAAAAAAATTTTTTTTTTTTTTTAAAAAATTAAAAAAATTTATAGTCACAGCAGTTGTTGCTATTATAATATCAGAAAACTAACCCAAATGTCTCTCAGTGTATGAATAAACCGAATATATTATATCCACTCAGCACAACATTAGAGTACAGACAAGCTACAGCACAGTCAAGCCTTGGGAATGTTCACTAAGTGAGAGGACAATTGTAGGATGATTTCAGTAGATGCTGAAATCTACAGACAGAAAGCAGATGTGTGGTTCAGCAGCTGGGTCAGGGCAGATGTATTAGTCACTTTCTCATTGCTGTGACAAACTCATCGGCCCAAAAAGCCACTTCAGTGTTTATTTTGGCTCAAAGTTCACAGGTACAGCCCATCATTGGTGGGGAAGGTGTGAGGCAGGAGTGTGAAGGGAGTGGGTCACATTGTGTCTGCAGTCAGGCCAGGGAGAGATGAATGTGGTGCTCAGCTCACTTTCTATTTTTTAAGAGACTATTATCCGTGTGTGCTATGCATGGCGACATGTACGTGTGCACACGCACACACGCANTCCATGGCTCCCTCTGCAGTTGCTTTCAAGTCAGAAGCAGTGGGTGGGGCCCAGGTGCTGAGGCAGGAAGGAGAGAGGACACTTCCTACAGGGTGGTTTTCTTTCCCAAACATCCACAGGGATCCAGAGAAAGATGACATCCATCCTCATAGAATTCTGCACCACACAAGGGTGCCCTGACAGGGATCCTGGTCTATAGGCAGAACACTGCAGTCTGCTTTACAGGCTGAGGGTGTCAGGAATTGATGAGAACAGCTTAGAGTAGCCCCCACGGTACCAGGGAAGGCCACAGGTAACCTGCCCTGCCCATGGAGTTGGGCATGCGTGATGTCACTGGCAGTAAGCACAGCACTCTTGCACTGTGATGATGCTACTGAAGATCATAGCCACTGTTCTGCCTGCATCCGCTGTAAGCTGCTGTCATGAGGTCCGGACCAGCAAGAAAGGTTGTAAGAGCCAAAGTTTATTTTCTCCCAACTCTGCAAGCTAGGATCTGAAGTGACAGTGTGAACAGGACCACATTTTCTCTGATTCTCAAGAGCTGATGTGTATATGTATACATGTAAGCAAGTATATATGCTTGTGTGTATGTGCCTGTGTGCATGCATATGTTTTGCATGTATATGTCTTCCAGTGTTTACAAAGTCCTTATGCCTATATTTTGAAGTATATTCTTTACTTCTTCTAGAAGTTTCAGAGTTTCAGGTCTAATGTTACATTCTTTGAGCAGTTTGGAGCTGATTTTTATACAGGGTGAGAGATAGGATCTAGCGTCACTCTTCTATGTATATTAATAAACACCAGTTTTCCCAGAACCTTTTGTTGGTGGTGTAGTTGGATGAACTTGCATCCAAGTCCTCTGTTTTATTCCACTGCTCTAAGGATTTTATTACCACAGTTCTGTAGAGTAATGTGAAATCAGGGCTGGCTTGTCGGTGTCCCTGGTGCCTGGGGCTGGTAGACACACAAGTTCTCTCTCCATTCTTTCTGCACTACCTTCACCCTGTGTGTTGGGTCCAGATTTCCTTCTTTTTAAAGTCTTTTTGTTCCTTAACATTTTCAGTGAAACAAAAGCATAATATCTCATCAGCCAAGTGGCCATCGGGCCTTTGGTCTTTCTGAAAATTATTAAAGTATAAAATGATTACATCATATAAATAATCACTAGTCTCTGTATCTGGCATATAAAAACTAGACCAGAAGTATAAATCTTACCTTTTTTTTTTTTGGTCTTTTTGAGACAGGGTCTCCCTGTAGCCCCCCGCTGTCCTGGAACTCACTCTGTAGACCAGGCTGAACTCACAAAGATTCGCCTGCCTCTGCCTCCCAAGGATTAAAGGCATGCCTCACCACGCCTGGCTCACACCCAGCTTTTTAATGTGGGTCTGAGCACATTTGCACAGCAAGTACTTTGCCCTGTCAGTTGTCTCTACAGTTTTAGTTTGTCCTTCCAACTGTTCTGTCCCCTTGAGGAGCTCTCGTGGAGAAAACGCCCAGCAGGTGATACTCTGACCAGGCATCCAGAGACCCAGCTTTTTGTCCCTGCTGTTCCTTGAAGAGGAGGTGGCAGCTCTGAACCACACATGTCCTTCGATGGTAAGCCATTCCAACTCTAACCCTTCAAAGAAATGAAACAAAACACACCAAAATCATTTGAAGTGCTTTTAATAATGAAGCCACAGACCCTCCTCAAAAACAAAACCAAACCCAAAATAAACGGGGTTATTTATTTAGCGTTTCTAGTATGTGTCAAGATGCCGGCTAGCCAGATGAAAAGAGACCGTCTTTGTGAGTGTAGACAGCAAGGATGTGAAGTGATACGTCAGTCAGAACCAAAAGAGACTCTTAAATGGTGTGTCGTTTGGTGTGTGATGTCCCAATGGCCACGTACTCCCCAGATCAAAGGAAATGGAATGTCCAGGGATAAAGAACCAGCCCCAGAAGCCTGAGAAACCCATTTCCCTTTCGTACAAGGTGGGACTCAGAAGCTGTATAAAAGCAGGGTATGGAGCTCACCGTGTATTTTTTGTTTCTATGCTTTCTTTCTTTTTTTTTTTTTTTTTTTTTTTTTTTTTTTTTTTTTTTTTTTTTTTTTTTTTTGGTCTTTTCGAGACAGGGTCTTCTATGCTTTCTTACCTACCATTCTTCTGTTTTATGCAAACATATAGCAACCTACAGTTTAAGATGGACACCAGTGAGTTCTAACCAGTGAGCGAGTGGTTCTGGGACTGGAGGTTTGGAGTGTGAAAAGTCCCCACAGGCCCATGTGGTTGAATGCTTAGTTTCCTGATGTTGGCGCTGTTCTGGACGTTGTGGGTCTTTTCGGAGGTGGGGCCTCACTCTCGGAGGTGGGGCCTCACTCACAGAGGTGGGTTGCTGGGGGCGGGCCTTTTGTCTTTCTGAGCTTTTGGCTCACCTCTGTGACCAGCTGCTCCACACTCCCCACGCTGCCCTGCCTTCGTCCCCTTGTGGGACTGCATCCTCTCAAAGCAAAATAAACCCTTCCTCCCTTAAGTGGCTTCCTTCAGGTACTTTACACAACACTGAGAAGTCATTAATGCAGGTGCAGGAAGAGGAGCTCCTGCGGCCACCAGGGAGGTGGCAGCTCACCCGGGGCCTGGCTTTCAACATAAGTTGGTGACCAAATTTTATAAATGTAAAACATCGGATTTTTAAAAATGTTTGTAACATGGACTGGAGAGATGGCCTAGCGGTTGAGTGCCGACTGCTCTTGCAGAGGACCCGGGTTCAATCCCCAGCACCCACATGGCGGCCGAGAACTGTCTTTAACTCCAGTTCCAGGGTTATCTTACACCCTCTTCTGACCTCCGTGGCATTGCACGACACGGATGCACCAACCTGCATGCAGACAGTACATTCATACACATACAGAAATAAATAAAATAAAATAAAAAATGCTTGTAACAGCCGGGCGTGGTGGCGCATGCCTTTAATCCTAGCACTTGAACACTTGGGAGGCAGAGGCAGGCAGATCTTTGTGAGTTCAAGGCCAGCCTGGTCTACAGAGTGAGTTCCAGGACAACTAGGGGCTACAGGGAGAGCCTGTCTAGAAAAGACCAAAAAAAAAAAAAAAATATTGGTAACAAATTCAGATTCTTCAAAACATTTTTATTACATTTATTTATTTACTTATTTATTTATTTATTGTGTGTGTGTGTGCGTATGTGTCTGTATGTCTGTGTGTGTGTCTATGTGTGTATGTGCATATGAATACAAGTGTTCTTGGAGGTCAGAGGTCTCAGGTTCCCCTACAGCTGGAGTTATAGGTGGCTGTGAACTGCCTGACACAGGTACTCAAAATTGAACTTGGGTTCTCTCCAAGAGCAATGGTTTGCTTTTAACCTCTCCAGCCCTTAGAATACTGTTTTTTTTGTTGTTTTTTGGTTTTTTTTGTTGTTGTTCATTGACATTGTAGCACAAACCAGAATTTCCTTCCTTTTCTGGGTGAGTAATACTCAATTGTATACACATACCATAGTCAGTTTACTCATTGAAAGGCATTAGGCCATTTCCACCTGTGGCTGCTATAAATATTGTTGCTATGGTCATTTGTGCACAGGTTTTGTTTGAATGCAGGGATAGACAAAACAATGTATGTTCCCACAGCATTGTTCTTTCTATTCAGGTGCTCTTGATTATTGGGTGACCAAGTTGTCCCCTGTTCTCTTTGTCCTCGATTTAGCATGGAAGTTCCCACCTCCCAGGAGCATCCTAAGGCTCAGGTGAGCTGGGATGGCTGGTCACCATTCAGTGGCTTGCTTATGCTGAACAGTAAATCCAAGTCAGGACTAAGAGCCAAATCTCCAGCTCATTGCTTACCCTCCTGGCCCTTTCTCAGGTGGAGCCTTACAGTTCTGGTGTTTCAGTTATGATTTAAAAAATAATCATAAATGAATAATGAGGATGAGTTATGCCGTTTGCCAGAAGATGGATAGTGTGGGGGTTTGAGTGAGAAGTGTCCTAGACAGGCTCAAGTGTCGGAGCACTTGGCCCTGGTGGCAGTGTCTGCAGAGCTTTAGGAGGTCAGGCCCTGCTGGAGGAAGCAAGTCACTGCCCTCTCTGCTTCCTGTGTCTACTTGAAGATGTGAGCTCTGGGTTCTCTGTTCCACTTGTTTCCCTCCATACCACCTTGACATGATCGACTCTTATCCCTCTGGAACTGAAAGCCCAAATTGAATCTTCCTTCTATAAGTGGCTGTTTTATCACAGCCACAGAAAAGTAACTAATACAGAGAGAATTAGAGATAATTGTGTTGCTCAAAATCAGCCATGCTCAGAAAGTCAAATAGCATGTTTTCTCTTATATACTGAATCTGGATTAAAAAGACATATACATAGGGCCTGGAGAGATGGCTTAGCAATTAAAAGCACTGGCATCTCTTAATTCCCAGCACCCACATGGTGACTACCAACCCTCTCTAACTCTAGTTCCAGGGGATCCAATGCCCTCCTATGACCACTGTGGGCATTGCCTACATGTGGTGCATTTATATACGTGTAGGCAAAGCACTCACGTGCATAAAATAAAAATAAATGCATATATGTATACATACATATATACTATGAAAATAGGAGGAGGGATATTTGGGGAAAGGGCCAGGTCCAGTAGGAGGGGGAGGGAATGAGAGATTCTGTAAGGAGTTTATGAGTAAAACACAAGAATATACATGTATGAAAATGTCATAATGGAATTCATTTTACATTGTATACTAATTAATTATCTAGTTTTAAATTTTTATGTGTATTAGTGTTTTACCTGCATGTATGTAAGTGTACCCGTGTCATACAATGCTAGAAGAGGTCATTGGATCCCCTGGAACTGGAGTTACAGATGATTGTGAGCCATCATGTGGGTGCTGGGAACTGAACCTGGGTCCTCTGCAAGAGCAGCCAGTGCTCTTAACTGTCCAGTCATCTCTCCAGCCCCTGTATGCTAATTTAAAAAAATGGAGGAGCTGGAGAGATAGCTCAGCAGTTAAGAGCACCAACTGCTCTTGCAGAGGACTCGGGTTTAATTCCTAGCACCCACATGGTGGCTAAGAACTGTCTTTAACTCCAGTTCCAGGGGAATCTGACACCCTCTTCTGACCTCTGCAACATTGCACGACACGGTGCACCAACCTACATGCAGACAATACATTCATACACATAAAAAGTAATAAATAAAAAAAATTTTAAAAAAATGGAAAATTTATGACAAGAAACATTTTTTTTGGGGGGGGGGCTTTTCGAGACGGGGTCTCCCTGTAGTCCCAGCTGTCCTGGAACTCACTTTGTAGACCAGGCTGGCCTTGAACTCACAAAGATCCGCCTGCCTCTGCCTCCCAAGTGCTAGAATTAAAGGCATGTGCCACCACGCCCGGCATAAGAAACATTCTTTGTAGTCATCAATGATCACCAGTGGTTTCAAGACTGTCTTGGTACAAGCCAGCTTCCCTGGGTATGGCTGGAACCTTTCTGTTCCTATGTAACCATAGCTTTAGAATTATTTCCTTCTAGAATTTCACTCATTCCGTCTTCTTTCTTCCCAGAGTATATTACTGACAGAATCCCTGTGAGATCCTGACTTCCTCCAGAATGGCGAGGATTGATGGTGTTTTTGCCCATCATCCACCCTCCCCTCTTTGGGTAGAAGCATCCTCCTTTTCCTTTAGGGATCATCCCGCCCCTGACCCCATTGCCATGTGTTTGGTAACTGTGTTGTCAGCCTGTCTCCAGATGGCCTCACAGCCCAGGCTAGCCCTTGTACTCACCCCTCCCTCTTGGCTGCCAAGGCTGGCTCAGGTAAGTGTAAGTGGACTAAGGTAGGTGTGTCTGCAGTTGACCCTGCAACTTCTGCTAGAACTATTGGGGAAGAGACTGATTCCCATAGGGTTGCTGAGATCTCTGTTATCTCACTCATGTCCTGAGGGAAGACTACCTGAAAATGGAGCCCCACACAGAGGAAGGCAGAACTGAGGGTCCTGGTATGAAAAAAAAGGTGCTGGGCCAATGTGGCATCCTCTTGAACTTCTTCATGTGCTCACTCTTCATCTACATGGTTTGTCCTTTGCAACAGGAAGAATTAATATATCTCCCACACAAATGATCACACCTGGCATAGTATATGAATACTTCATATAAGAAATTATACACTGCCCTTCTGTGACTGGTTTCTGTCATTTAGCACACTGCTTTCTTTCTTTACAAAATTCTTCTTCTTTCTAAATAATTTAATTTAATTTGATTTTTGATTTAGTTTATGCGGATGAGTATTTTGCCTGCATGACTGTTAAGTGCACCAGGTGCATGCAACACACCATGGAGGTCAGAAGAGGGTGTCAGATCCTCTGGAACTGGAGTTACAGATGGTTGCTAGCTGTAGTGCGGGTGCTGGGAACTGACTGTGGTCCTCTGGAAGAGCAGCAAGAATTCTTAGTCCTTGAGCCATTTCTCTAGCCCTTAACATACTGTTTTCTATGCTCAGCCCTGTTGTAGCAGAGGGTAGCACTCAGGAAACATGTAAGTCGGTGTGTATTTTCTTTTGTTCAGCCATTACTGTGGTTTTTAAATTTCCTTTTGTTTTGTTTGAGACAGAGTTTCACTATGTTTCCCTGGATGGCCTGGAACTCTCTATGTAGACCAGGGTGGCCTCAATCTTATAGAGATTGCCTCCCAAGTGCTGGGATTAAAGGTGTGCACCACCACACTTAACCTATTAGTGTGGTTTTTAAAAATTAATGAAACATTTTAATCCTAGCACTTGGGAGGCAGAAGCAGGTGGATCTTTGTGAGTTCAAGGCCAGCCTGGTCTACAGAGTGAGTTCCAGGACAGCTGGCGCTACAGGGAGACCCTGTCTCAAAAAGACCAAAAAAAAAAAATAATAATTAATGAAACATGACTGCCAGGCCTATAATTCCAGAGCCTTAGGACAGTGAGACAGGAGCATCATGAGTTCTAGGCCTGCCTGCCCTATAGAGTGAGTTCTAGGCTAGTTTGAGTATCTTAGTGAGACTCTGTCTCAGGGCTGGGCTATAGCTCAATGGTAGAGTACTTGATTATCATACAAGAGACCCTGGGTCCAATTCTCAGCACCCCATAGAAGAAGAAAAATAAAAAGAAATCATTTGATTCAAGAAAAGTCATGAGGGACTAGAGAGATGACTCGGTGGCTAGGAAGAGAGGATCCAGGTTCAGTTCCCAGCATTCACATGGCAGCTAACAACCATCTGTAACTCAAGTTCCAAGGAAAATGATGCCCTCTTCTGGACTCCACAGGCATTGCATTCATGTAGTACACTTATATACATGCAGGCCAGACACACATAAAATAAAAATAAATAAATCACACACACACAAAGTTAAAAAGAAAGAAAGTCATAACTAAAGATGTGGAGAACCGTCCTGGGTTGCTAGCAGTGTGAAGTGACACATTCACCAAGGGAAACAGTTCTTGGTATTGCAAGAAGCTAAACACAGAGTTACCATTTGACCCTGCCACACTGAAAAGAATTAATGAAAGGTGGGTGGATAATGCTGTTCTCAGAAGGCATAGGGTGTTAAATGAAAATCTCAGTTCTAATCTCCCTGGGTTATTGGCCATGGAGGTCCCAGAGGATCTTTCCCAAACAATACACGTTGCTGTCACTGCTCCTAGTTGCCCATCAGAACTTGATGGCAGAACCCCATTGCTGAGGACATCACACACTTCAATTACAGGACACCGAAAAACCATCCTGAAATTGAGCTGGACTCTTCCTTCCTGTTAGCTAGCTTTCACAGTGTTGGGAAGTACCATGCAGGCCCCTGGGAGAGAAATGTCATCCATGGCTTTACCCAGTTGGGAAGCCTGTGTGTGTTATATTTCTGACCTGCCAGACAGCTGTGCCCACTGACGCAATAGTGGCACGACTCTTACGGAGGTAACCAAACACTTTCTGATTGGGTTTGAGGCCTGCTCCACGGAGGGAGTTTGTGTCTGCTACTGTAAACCTGATCAGTAGCCTGTGCCTAGGGAGGTCATAGGCCCCAGGCAGAGCCTACTACTGTTGTTTTGCTAAATGGGCATGGTCTCCAACTGCCTTCCACATATTTATGTATCTACCCATAGATTTGTGCTGCTCTCAGCCTTGGTCAGAGAAGCCTCCATTGGCAGTGGGTGGAAGCTAATGCAGAGACTCATAGCTGGTCAGATATGCTGAGAGTAAGTGACCGTGGGTGCTCAGCCCCTCATCTCCTCTAAGACTCAGGGAACACAGAGGAAGAAGAGGCAGAAAGCTTGTAAGAACCAAAGACTGGGGAGGAGTTCTGTGAAATGCTGTCTTCTGGACATGACATGACTGCTGCACTCATGGGCCCACATCAGCTGCGGTGACCTGCGTAGGACCTGCAAAGATGGAGCCCATCAAGATTCCATCATGGATTGGGGGAGGGACTCATGAGCCCCATCCCTCCCCCAAAATCTCTTGGCAGCTAATGGTTGCTTGTGGGAGTCATTTTCTTCAGTAATACAGTCTCTGGTAAGTTGTTCATGCTCCGTAAACAATCCCACTCTTATGCTCATGCAGACAACCCTAATTCAACTAAGTGAGCCACACAAAAAGGCCTGCAAGTAGGAGGGAGACTTACCGGGAGAAGAGGGTTAGTGGGCGTGGAAAGGGGGGGAAGAGACATTAATGAGAGGAGGGGTACGATCCAAATATATAGGTGTATGAAATCATCAAAGAATAAACAAAAACATTTGTTAAAAATTGTGTATGAGCCAGGCGTGGTGGCGTACGCCTTTAATCCTAGCACTTGGGAGGTAGAGGCAGGCTGTTCTTTGTGAGTTCAAGGCCAGCCTGGTCTACAGAGCAGGTTCCAGGACAGCTGGGGCTACAGGGAGACCCTGTCTTGAAAAGACCAAAAAAAAAAAATGTGTATGCTCTGGGCTGTAGAGATGGCTCAGTGATTAAGAGTGCCGACTGCTCTAGCAGAGGACCTGGGTTTGATTCCCAGCACCCACGTGGTGGCTAAGAACCATCTTTAATTCCAGTTCCAGGGGAATCCGATGCCCTCTTCTGACCTCTGCAGCATTGCATGACACAGGTGCACCAACCTACATTCAGATAGTACACTCACACATAAAAAATAATAAATAAAAAATTAAAAAAAATTGTATATGCTCACAGCAGTGCTATTATAATAGTCAGAACTAACCCAAATGTCTCTCAGTGTATGAATAAACCGAATATATTATATCCACTCAGCACAACATTAGAGTACAGACAAGCTACAGCACAGTCAAGCCTTGGGAATGTTCACTAAGTGAGAGGACAATTGTAGGATGATTTCAGTAGATGCTGAAATCTACAGACAGAAAGCAGATGTGTGGTTCAGCAGCTGGGTCAGGGCAGATGTATTAGTCACTTTCTCATTGCTGTGACAAAATAATCGGCAAAAGCCACTTCAGTGTTTATTTTGGCTCAAAGTTCACAGGTACAGCCCATCATTGGTGGGGAAGGTGTGAGGCAGGAGTGTGAAGGGAGTGGGTCACATTGTGTCTGCAGTCAGGAAACAGAGAGAGGTGAGTGCTGGTGCTCAGCTCACTTTCTCTCTTTTAAGAAGACTATTTATTATCGTGTGTGCGTATGCATGTGCGCACATGCGTGTGCACACGCACACACGCATGGGTGCATACACTCTAATGTGTGCCACATCATACTTGTGGAGGTCAGAGGACAACTTTTGGGAGTGACTTTTCTCTTGGGTTGTCAGGTTTGGCAATAAGCACCTTTACTGAATGAGCCACCTCACTGGCCCCACTAATTAGCCATTTTATTCAGTCTAGGACACTACATAGGATGCTGCTGCCCTCGTGTAGAGTGGGTCTTCCCATCTCAGTTAACCTTATTGAGAAATTTTAAAAAAATACTATTATTACTTTATGTATATGAGCATATTACCTGCATGTATGTAAGTGCACCCCTGTTGTGCAATGCCTGTGAAGGTCAGAAGAGGCTGTCGTCAGATCCCCTAGAACTGAAGTTACAAATAGTTGTCAGCTACCATGTGTGTTCTGGGGTTTGAACCCTGGTCCTTTGCAAGAGCAGCCAGTGCTCTTAACTGCTGAGCCATCTCTCCAGCCCCTAGAAACTTCTTTATAAATATGCCCAGACAGAGGTTTCCCTCCTGGGTGACTCTAGATCTTGTCATGTTGACATATTAACTACCACAGAGGGACTGAAGAATGACTTCTGGGTATGGATTCTCTGAGGACATCTGACAGTGGATACTCAGTGGTTACAATTGGCCAACATTGTCAATGAACTGAATGTAGTGCCTCATAAATTTCATCTCATTTGCATTCTGCCACAATAAAGACAAACAAAACAGAAGAAATCAGGAACTTCAGGCCTGTGGTTAATAGATACCCTACATGCTACTTCCTGCAAGATTACCAGGAATGCAGGTAAGTCTGAAACACAGACTGTGCTGTTTCCCTAGTTGAGCCTCCAGGAGCCTTTGAGAGCATTGATTCTTACACAGACAACTGCTTAGAGGGCTGGGGACATGCTCAATGGGCTCAGTGCTTGCTGCATAAAGACCTGAGTTCAGGTCTTTAGCACTGGGGTAAAAAGCACTGGTCCATATTTCAGTTTTGAGGGTGCTGAGACTAGCCTGTCCTTGAACCTCACTGGCCAGCCAGCCTCACTGAATCAGGAAGCTCTGGGCTCCAAGAGAGACTGCTACAAAAATAAAGCAGAGGGGTGGTGGGATGGCTCAGCAGCTCAAGGCTCTTGCTGCCAAACCTGATGACCCAGTCAGATCTCTGGCCCACATGGCAGAAAATGATCCTTTGACCTGAACATGTGTACTGTTTCATGTGCACCACAACAATGCATAAATGTAATAAAAATTTAATGGGCTGGAGAGATGGCTCAGCATTAAGAGCACTGGCTGCTCTTGCAGAGGACCCAGGTTCAATTCCCAGCACCCACATGGCAGCTAAGAACCGTCTTTAAGCTGGGCATGGTGGAACACACCTTTAATCCTAGCTCTCAGGAGGCAGAGGCAGGAGGATCTCTGTGAGCTCAAGTCCATCCTGGTCTACAGAGTGAGTTCCAGGCCAGCTGGGGCTATAGGGAGACCCTGTCTCAAAAAGACAAAAAAAAAAAATGTAATAAAAATTTAAAAACTTAGGTGACGAATGATAGAATACACCCAACATTGACCTCTGACCTCCACAATTACACACATCAGTTAACACATGAAACACACACACACACACACACACACACACACACAGGAACACAGGAAAACAAATAAAAATCTGGAAGGTAAGCTGTCGTGGTACATGCCTTTAATCCCAGCCCTTGGGAGGCAGAGGCAGGCACATTTCTATGAGTTCAAGGCCTGGTCTTTTTCATGGACAAGATGGTAAGAGAAGTGTTTTGTGTTGGTGCTGTCACTTGACAACAATTTTCAGTGATGTGCCTTTGCCATGTGTCTTCATGTATTGGAGAGTTCCACAGGACACAGACTCTTCTATCCTGGGTACTGTATTTGAAAATGCACAGTGATCAGGGAGTGTTTAATTGGGAAAGCCAGTGTAAATCACTGGGCAAATGGCCCATTCTGGGGTCATCACAGGTAGCTGTCATCCGGAGAGTAATTTGCTTCACTCCAACTGGAAACAGAGACACGAAGGCAAAGGGTCGAAAAAAGAATAATGCTAGCGAAGTCAGTGTCCTCGAAGACAGAGAAACCTTACAGGATTAAAGACAGGGAACCTCTGAGTGCTCCTATCAAAGAAACTTTTTTTTTCTTGGTCTTTTTGAGACAGGTCTCCCTTTAGTCTCAGCTGGCTTGGAGCTCGCTGTGTAGATCAGGCTGGCCTTGAATTCATAGAGATCCGCCTGCCTCTGCCTCCCGAGTGCTGGAATTAAAGGCGTCCGGCTATCGAAGAGACTTTTTAAGTTGTTTATGTTTATATTTGGAGCTTTCATGAGTCTCCCATGCAGCTGAGGGAGATTTGGTTGTGTCTTGGCGGTTATCATTTTGAGATTTTATTCCCTCTGAAAAATTGGTAGGGAAAAAATAAAGGAAAAGTGAAAAAAGAAACAGCTTGGGAAGGTGAGGAAGACAGTCAAAAGAGTTCACGGGAGTGGGGAGGGGAGCTGCAGAGACGGCTCAGTGGTTAGGAGCACTGACTGCTCTTTGCAGAAGACCCAGGTTCAGTTCCCAGAACCTACATGGTAGCTAACAACCATCCATAACTCCAGTTCCAGAGGATCCAATACCCTCTTCTCACCTCTTTGGGCATTGTACCACACAGGTGCATTTACATATGTGCAGGCAATATACATAAAATGAAAAAATAAGTAAAATATTAAAGAAGAGGCCACAGGAATTTGTGGGATGTGTTTCTGCTGGTAGACCTCTTGTCTAGTATGCACAAAGCCCTGGGTTCTGTCCCCAGCACCAAATAAACCAGCTGTGGCACCATGCCTGGCACCCTATCACTTGAGAAGTGGAGGCAGGGGATCAGAAGGTTATCATTGGCCACACAACGTATTCACAGAGTGAACCCTGGTTCCCTGTAGCTCCAGACAGGTGCCCCTCTGCCTCCTAATCTACCACCTCTCAATTCTCAACGCTTCTTCACCAGGCATTTGGGAAAATCTTGAGGGGGAGGGGCGGCTCATCACCAATAAAGCACCAAGTGGAATGACACCTTTCTGGTTGTCTCAGAACCTGAGCTAAACGTCAAAGGTGAGGGCAGTGGGTGAAATTCTCCCTCTTTTTGTGAAGAAGTGGCAAGACTGGTCCCTTGACCATCTGTAACCATCAACCTCCAACCTACACACGATAAGATCAAGATCTTATCTGGAAGTTTCATTGACAGGCTTGTCTTGTTCCCTATGGGCCAGGTCACTATCGCAGAGCCTGCTTGGGCTTAAGTCACCTGGGAAAGGCTCAGCCAAGGAGACAGTCTTCCAGCAAGGGTGCCCCAAGAGATGTGGGGTGCTTCCATGGGTGTGAATGGGAATAGGTATTTGAGAAGTCATGAGAGCATGCATTTGTCCCAACAGGGTCCCCATGAGGGTCTGTAAAGTTTCCCTGCATGACTTATGGGTCAGTGGGCATGTGGCTGGATATAGTGGGGCAGCTGACACTTTGTGCCCATATGACCTCAGCAAGGATGCTCCCTTTTCCACTCAGCCCCTCAAGTGACCTGAGAGCAGGGGTGCAAAGGAAGCACGGACCTTCACCCCAAGCCCATTGCAGGTCTCTGGGCCACTTGTGGCTCCCACCAGAAGCAGTGGGAATGGGGTACTAAACTGGATATGGGAATGAAGTTTTGATTGGACTGGAATTGTGGTGCTTTCACTTGAAACTATTCTTATAGTTGAGACTAACTGAAATGCTATAGGGTCTAGGGGGATGCTGCCAGAGAGAGAGAGGAAGGCCTTCCCAGGTTGCACCTGAACTGGGAGAAGCCACAGAAGATAGAGTAAGACCAGCTCTTGTGTGCGTGTGTGTGTGTGTGTGTGTGTGTGTGTGTGTCTATGTGTGTGTGTGTTTGTGTGTGCATGCATGTGGAAGCCAGAAGTTACTAGGATCTTGACCAGCTCTTGTGTGTGTGTGTGTGTGTGTGTGTGTGTGTGTCTATGTGTGTGTGTGTTTGTGTGTGCATGCATGTGGAAGCCAGAAGTTACTAGGATCTTCCTCTATTGCTCTCACCTTATTTTTTTTTAAGTTTTATGATTTTTATTTCATGCGTATGAATGTTTTGCCTACCTGTGTGTAAGAGCATCCATGTGTAAAATATCACTGGAGGTCAGAAGAGGGTGTCAGATGGTTGTTAGCTGCTGTGTGGGTGGTGAGAACTGAACCTAGGTGTTCTGCAAGAACAGCCAGTGCTCTTACTGCTGAGCCATCCCTCCAGCCTCTCACTTTATTTCCTGAGACAGAGTTTCTTATAGAACCTAGAGCTCATGGATTTGGCTCAGCTGGTTGGTCAAGGAGCTCTAGGTCTCACCTGTGTGCACCCCTCTTCCAAGGGCTAGGGTTACAGATATGCTCCGTTGGGTCCGGCTTTTAGATGCCTGCTGGGGATGGGAATTCAGGTTCTTAATGCTAGCATGATAGACACTTTCCTGACTGCTGTCTCTTCAGTCTTGTGAAACCAGTTCTAGATTGCCACCCCTTCTTCCTCCATTATGCCTGACTCTTCCCGTAGCCTATCTCCTATACTTTATTCTCACTGTCAGTGAAACTGCTTAAAGGCACATGTTGTTCCGAGAAGAGATGCAATGTGTCAAATGGTGTACATCTTTTTTTTTTTTATTTAACTTTTTTTTTTTATTGATGCTTTGTGCATTTCATACATCATTTTCCAATTCAGTTCAGGCATATTTCCCTTTCCCTTCCCCCCCACCCCCACCCCAACCGAGATCATGCATTCTGCCATGACTGTCCTGCATATCTCTCTCAGTTTTTTTTTTCCATTTTTTAGCTATAAGTGATAATCCATGAGTACAAGCATCCTTCATGTATAACCAATTTGCAGGCTGTTGTGCCCAAACACCCACAGCCCCACCTTCCAGCGGGGGGTGAGGGGTTGTATGTTCAATCAGGTTAATCAAATGAGGGTCCAGACTACATTGCTGTAGTTTCACCATTCACCCCAATCGCAGCCCTTACATTCTACCACGCCCCCTCTTCCGCAGATTATTCCCTGGGCTTAGAAAAGGGGCACAGGTGGATGAGAAGCAGAACAGTCCACTCTCTCTGGAGCTGTTGTCTTGGACTCTGGTCAATTCTGGCTGTTTCCTTTCATGGGCTGACAGTTTGTCCAGGAATAACCTTTCGATCCTACTAATGAAGCACAAGAAATTAGATATATAGGTATTTAAACAACATTAATAGTTATGGTAGGTTACTTTGGTATAGACACATATGTTTAAATAATATGTTGATCCATGAGTTACATTTTTTCCTGTTAAATATGACAGGGTCTTACTATGGCTTATAACATCTCCTAACCTGTAGAGGATGTAAGCTTGTGGCATCAGTCATGGGTTATTCCTCCAAGGAGAGAGCCAATAGCCAATTAGATTTGGGATATACAGGCATATGGCTGCCTCTGCTGCACAGTATTTCCAGGCAGATGAGGTGTAGCTGGTGAAATGGTGTACATCTTCAATAACAGCAAAGGCCAGGGCTTTTTCTTCCAGTCCTTCAGGCCCGAGACTGGTGAAGGGCACAGCAGTGCTCTGATGATAGCAAAGTCACATGCCTACAGGAGTCAGGGAGAGGTATTGACATTGGATGGTGGGACTGTGGTACCCTAGGGAACCAGGACCCCACCTGAATGGGTGTGCTGGTACTGACCAGTGAGTGACGCAGCAGCTTCTCATTTAGGTGAGAAAGGCCGGAGGCCGCATGTTCCAGTAGTATTTCCTGATTTGGGAATTATAAGCAAGAACTTTGGTTCTTTAATGCAACTGACACAATCTACTCCAAGCAAGCAAGCAAGCTTGTGTGTGTGTGTGTGTGTGTGTGTGTGTGTGTGTGTGTGTGTGTATGTCCTCTTGGGCCCATGCTTGTGTGGAGGCCCCAGAGGTGAACTTTGGGTGTCCTGCTCAACCACTCTGTACCTCATTTCTTTGAGATAGGGTCTCTCACTGGATCTGGAGCCAGGATCCGGCCAGCCAGCCCCAGAGAACCTCTTGTCTCTGCTCCCCACAGGGCTGGGCACATATGTGCCAATGTCTAGTCTTTTTTGTGGTTCTGAAGATTTGAACCGAGGTCCCCTCATATTTGCACACTAAGTGCCTTTACTCATTGAACCACCTCCCTAGCCTGCTGGGAAGCTTAAGCACGGGATGTCAATAGAGTGGTAAAATGTGTTGCGTCACCATGCTCTTGTGAAACCCTGGCCCCAGTCTATGTGACTGTATCTGGAGGTAAGCTCTTCAGGAGACAATTAAGATTGGATGGAATTGTAAGGATGTAGCCCTAACCCAATAGGTTAGTAGGTGGCCTGATAGAAGAGAAGAGAAGACATGGCGGGGGAGATGACTTCTATTTAATGTCCCCACTATTTTGTTAGGGTGGCCTGAGCATACTAAAGCATGGTTAGAAATTTAGAATTTCTATAGAATTTCCAGGAAGACAAGACAGCCATCTTGGGCTGTGAGTCCAGGAATGATACCCAAAGTAACTAAGGGACACCAGTTATGGTGTCATGACAGCAGACCTCTCAGCATAGATGCCCTGGCTTAATAGGATTGGGCACCTGGTAGCAGATGTGCTTTTTGCCACACTACCTATCAGAGTCTACCTCCCATTGGAAATCCTGTGTACTGTATCTAATGCCAGAGTCCAAGTCATGTGAAACTTAGTTCCTGGAAAGGCTCTGAAAGAGTAAGTTGTGGCTGGAGAGATGGCTCAGCAGGCAAATGTGTCTGCTGCCAGGGCTAATGACCCGAGTTTGATCCCTGGGACCGTATGTTGGAAGGAGACAACTGATTCCCACAAGTTGTCCTCTGATCTCCACATGTGTGTTACCTGTACATTCATATATATGTGTAATAAAATTAATGAAACAAAAGCAAAAACAAGCCGACTATTTTTTAAATTTAATTTAATTTTATTTATTTATGTGTATGAATGTACTGTCTGCATGTAAGTTTGTGCATCTGTGTCGTGCAATGCCATGGAGGTCAGAAGAGGGTGTTGGATTCCCCTGGAACTGGAGTTCTCCTGGAATTGGAGTTACAGACGGTTCTCAGCCGCCATGTGGGTGCTAGGGATCGAACCCGGGTCCTCTGCAAGAGCAGTCGGTGCTCTTAACTGCTAGGCCATCTCTCCAGCCCCACAAGCCAACTATTAAAAGGAGCACCTTATTTCTCCTATAGAGAGGAGGTGTTGCTAATGTGGGCTGCCTTCAGACACGGAAGGAGAATGCATTTTATGTTGTTTACAGTTCTGCCAGCTGATGACCTGTGATTATTTTCATTCTCTAAACCTCAGTAGAAGTATCTTTGTAACAGCCAGAGATGTCATTTTGAAACAATACCACCACCACCACTACCACCACCATTATCACCATTGCCAGTATCACCACCATCACTACCATCACTACCACTATCATAATCACCATCCTTGCCACCATCACCATCATCATCACTCCTATCACCATCATTATCACCATCACCACTACCACCACCATCATCACTACCATCACCATCACCACTATCACCACCATCATCACCATCACCACCACCACCACCATCACCACCATCATCACCATCACCACCACCACCATTACCACCATCATCACCATCACCTGCTAAATTCTTTCAAAGATCTGTAGAAAAAATGAGGACTACAGGGGCCACAGTTCAGGACTCTGGAGTTGGGAGTTATAATGGGGCAAGCTGACACTTTTTCCCTACCTGGCACTCACAAATTTGAGTGCCAGGAAAAAGGTTGAGAAATAAGCTTTCCAGGTGAGAGGACTGTTTCAAGGTGGGGGAGGGAGGAAGAGAAACCCACAGAACTTTTGTTTGTCTCATAGAGCTGTCAAGACAAACAGAAGGCTTTGGGAGGCTGAGCTCCCAGGGAGAAGAGAAGGAAGATGGAAGGAGAAGAGCCTGGAAGATGGAAGTTTTTTAGCTCCAGATAACTGGAAAACTTGGATGCAGTACAGGGTAGGATGCTGAGGCCAAGTACAAAGTGCCATTAAACAAAAAAGCTTTTGCCATGCTATGGAGATGCATGGAGAGTGGACCATGGAGAGGGGACTTGGTGAAACAGAAGATGGTGTCAGTTTGAAACTAAAACCCATCCTTCATCCAGCTCAGCCCTTTAATAGATCAGTGATCAGTCCCTAGGCCAGTTTTCTTCAGAGCTAATCAGCACCTTTTAGAAACTATAAGTTTCTCATATACAACGTCTAACATTCAACGAAAATTCAGCAGGCCACACTAAGAGACAGGACCAGACCACTGAAAACAAAGAGAAAAATATGGAAAGAGTTTCATAGGTAAACAAGTACTAGAGTCAGAAAAGGCTTCCAAATAACCAATATTAGTATGTTCAAGAAAAACAAAACAGAAATGGAGGAAACAAACAGTAAAAGAGACACCTTTATTGTATAATCGGACTCCATAAACTTTGTTGCCTAGAGAATTCATTAATCTCCTTATAGGTGTGTATGTCTGGTACTGGGGTAGAAGCTTTGCATGTCCTAAGTAATGAACTCTACTGCTGAGCTATATACATAGCCAACAGAGATTTGGGAAATGCTGATTCAGTTCTTGAGTTCTAAATTCCCATGGCTCAAAGTCGTAGCCAGCTTGGGCACTGCTGTTGTCCATTCTCTCCAGTTCTCAAGTGGATTTCTTTAGGAACGGCACACCATACCACACATCTTTGCCATCTGAGCTTGGCTCAGCTCCATAGCATCCTGGGGCTCTGCTCCCTGAGAGGAAAAGGTGCCTGCTGCTCCTCTTTTGGACAATTCATTAGAGATACTCTGTCAGGAAGAGAGGGGAGGTTGCTTGAGGTGATATTTAACTTCATGCTGAGTGACAAGAAAGAGCTAGCCAGGAGAGGATTAGGGTGAAGTGTGGTCTGGGCAGAATGGACGTAGAAGACACAGATTTAATCAAGAGTTGGCAGTTTCCTGGAATGAATCAGAGAGTAGACACTTCAAGTGCTGTGAGCCATCTGTCTCTGTTGTGACCACTGGCTGGACAGTGCAGGACAAAAGCAAGCACACAAATAAGCACAAGGGTGCTGGGTGTGAGGTTGCACACCCATCTAGCTGCCGCATGCCATCCTTGATGGCTGTAACTCTCTTGATGAAGCTCTTCTAAAGGGTAATTCATCTTAGTTCTTTACTGCCAGACCTATAAGACCTTTTGAGACAGGGTCTTACTATGTAGTCCTGGCTGGCCTGGAATTCATTACATAGAAAAGGCTGGCCTCTAACTCATAGAGATCTGCCTGTCTCTTCTTCCATAGAGCCGGGATTAAAGGCATGCACCACCAAACTCGACTAAGAAGAGAAGCTACATCTTTTATTTATAACAGGCTGGCAAGATGCCTCAGCAGGGAAAGGTGCCTAAGTTTGATCCCTGGAACCCGTGATGGAAGAAGAAAACCAACTTCACAAAGTTGTCCACTGACCTCCACAGGTGTGCTGTGATGCACTTACACTCACAGACATCATATCCACAACAATAAGAATTAAAAACTTATATATAACAGCAGTATTCCAGTAAAACTTTATTAATCGGACAAATGAAATGTGAATTTCTTACAAAATTTTTCATGTCAAAATATTCTCCCTCGATCTCAACCACTTAAAATGTCAAAGAGCAGGGACTGGAGAGGTGGCTCAGTGGGTAGAGCATTTGCTGCTTTTGTAGAGGACCTGGGTTTACATTTACAACACCCATAGGGTGGCTCACAACTATCTGTAACTCCAGTTTCCGGGCATCTGGTGTCTTTTTCTGGACCCCATGGACACCAGGCACGCACGTGGTTCACATACATACACAAAAATCTTTTTTTGGGGGGGGGTCTTTTTCAAGACAGGGTCTCCCTGTAGCCCCAGCTGTCCTGGAACTCACTCATACACGAAAATCTAAAAAAATGTGAAAAGCATTCTTCAACCTGGCACTATAGTTTCGATATGAGGTGTGTTGGTAGAATGGAGTCAGACTCGCACAGGTCCCGAAGGAACCAGGTAGAATCAGAGCAAGGCGAAGCCTCCTTTCTCCCTGAAAATGGACCACAGGCAGAGCAGGCCCAGGTAGCTTTCCTTTCAGCTCAGGGAAACCCCTCAAGGTTGGCTTCTTTCTCCACCAGCAACAAGAAGACACCAGCAAAGACACGGCGCAGAGCCAGCAGCGGCCAGGATGCGGCTGGGTCGCAGCTCGGCAAGTTGGGCGCGCACCTGCTCCTGGGCTGGCGCACCTGCTGAGCTGCGCTCTGGCTTCGTCTCGCGAGATCGGGGCTGGAGTAGCTGCCCCCACCCCCACCCGGCCAACGAGTCCCTCTCCCCGCCCCGCACCCCCCCCATCACCCCGGTCCGGCCTCCTGGCCACCTTGGGGACCAGCCCGGGGGCCAGATCGTAGTCGTTCCACTTTGCCACGCGAGCTCTGCCGCCCCCAGGGACCCCCGCCTCCCCGGGCTATAGGGTGGCCCTGCGGGTAGGTGCACGCGCCACCTCCCGCCATCGGGTCCCTGGCGCGCCCGGGGTGGGGGGACCCGGGGACCGGCTGCGCACGGCGCCTGGGCGCTGCATCCCTCGCTCCCCTCCCCACCCCGCCCTGTGATTGACAGGCAAGATGTCGGTGTGGAGCCAGGCAGGAGCGATTGCAGCAGCCGTCACCCCCGGAGCCCGGCGGCGGCAGCAGCGGCGGCGGCGACAGCAGCGGCGGCAGCGGCAGCAGCAGCAGCAGCAGCAGCAGCAGCAGCAACAGCAACAGCGTTTTCGCGGGGAGGAGACAGCAGCCAGCCGCAGTGGCCGCCGCAGCCGCGCCAGTCGTGCGCACGGCATCCTGCGAATGCGCTGAGCGCTGGGACCCGTGGACCATGCCGTGTCACTGCGACCAGGACGGGGGCAGACGCGCTCCTTTTTGACATAAAAAGCCAGCCAGCCAAATACATTTATACACATTATAATTCCGTCCTTCACGGAGCCCGGTGTTCCAAGAGTGAGCTCTATTTTCCTCTGCCTCCCCCCCCCCCCCAAGTGTACAGACTGCATCCTACCACCTGGTTGGCTTCGGCATCTCTCCCTTTTTAGGGACCAGAGACTCAGAAAGAGAGAGAAGGAGAGAGACGGGACATTCTAATGGAGACTGCCTCATAACACCCCCCTCAAATCATAATAAATTTTGGCTCTCGTCCCTCCTCCCACCCCCACCCCCTCAGCTCTGTGTGAGATGTTGGGTTTCTTCATGAGACATTGTTGAGAAGTCTCAGTGATTGGAGAGGCGTAGGGGGGTGGACTCCCTCTACCTCTACCCCCTCCCTCCCTCCCCCCTTTTTTCTCTCTGGGAAGAGGAGGAGGAGGGGGAGGAGGAGGAGGAGGAGAAGGGGAAGGGGGGTTGCAGAACAAGCGATGGATGAGGAAGACATGACGAAAAGCGAGGAACAGCAGCCTCTGAGTTTGCAAAAAGCCTTACAGCAGTGTGAGCTGGTCCAGAACATGATAGAGTTGAGCATCTCTAATCTGGAAGGGCTTAGGACCAAGTGTGCTACTTCCAACGACCTCACACAGAAAGAGATCAGGACCCTGGAGGTAGGTGTTGCCTGGGGAGGGGGGTGGCAAACCTTCCTTTCCTTCTCCGAATCCCCTCCCCTTTGGGATTCTGTTGGGGGCCTGGGGAGGGAAAGGGGTAAATCAAGTGGGCAAAAATGATGCACTGTGATTTATCTCGAAAAGCCAGCGTGGATGTCTCTTTCCAGCGCGGCTGTTGTCTGTGCTTGGCTGGGCAGCCGGAGCAGTAGTAATTGTTATTCCTTATTATTTCGGTTGTGGCTCTTATCACGATTATTCATTTCCTCTCAGCAGAGGGAGTTCGTTATTTTTCTTTATTGTTAAGATGATGATGTTTGGGGGTTTGTTTATATGCCTCGGGGGCTTGTGTGCTGGATAACATGTTAAGGAGCTGCAGGGAGCCCACGTGACCTTGCGCACATTCTGCAGGTGGTCAAAGGTGGTTTTAGCTGGTAGGATGGGACTGGATGGATGGAGAGACTGTACCTTTTGCTCTGTAGCTCCCTTACCCGCCCCCCCCCCTTAGTGATATGCACCTTAGGTAAAAAGAAGCATGGGAAACAAATAAACCAAACTCCAGGGAGGTACTCATTTCCAGTACGATCATTTGATGTGAGGACGGTTGCAAGCCTAAAATGTGTAAAAAGAGAAAAAATATTATGCTCATAGTAAGTGGTGTGGGAAAGTCTTCTTGCCCCCCCTCCCTGCACCTCTCCCCCCTTCCTCCCAACCCCCACCCCCTGCCGCGGATGGGGTTTCATGGAAAAGGGGTGCAGGAGAGTTACATCTCCCACACCGGAACAGTCTCTCCAACCCAACTTGAGGGGAGTTCCAAGCAGTTTGCTGACTGGTGGTGGTGGTGGGGTGCTCATGGGAGATGTCCACAAACTTACTGCAAAGAAATGGCAGAAATTCTTTCTTTTAAAGGCCTTGCTCAGACCATGATTCCAGGATTTGATGTTCCTGAAATCCTTGGGCAACCATGGATCAGCCCTACACCTTTCTTCCCTCAAAATGGCCCAGCTGTCCACATGGCTTGACTTTTTTATGAACTCCCAGAAACTGGCATTTGCCAGGGGGTGATGGCAGTGGGGTGTGGAACAAATGGGGGGGGGGCTCCCATTTTAGTGGACTGAGCTTGTACCATAGAATTTGGAGTTTTTGCTAGTCTTTGGCGTAGCTTTAGAGTTTCTGAAGCCTGAGCTCTTTAGTTTTGACTAACTGGATTGCCTGCGTGAATACTCCTTCCAGGTTCATTTTGGGGCCTTTAATTTTTCCTCCGTGGTTTTAAATTTGGCCAGATGTTAGTATGCAGGAAGCCATCATTTTGAAAAGTTTCTGTGTGTGTATTTTAGTATGATGTTTGCCACCCTCGGATATATGTCTGTGTGCACCTGTCAGGTGGTAACATGATCACGGAATGAAACAAGATAAATGTCAAGGTGGAGAGTGGGAAGTGTGTTGGGAGGGACAGGTATTGCCTTTCTTGGAGCTTTGAGAGAGAAGGCTTGGCTAACACTTGGCCTGCTGGAAGAAAAAGTGTAGGATGTGTTGGCCCAGCTCCTGTCTCTCTGCACTGGGACCAGAGCAGATTCCCTTCAGAACTGCACACAGGAAAGCTTAAATATATAATCTCCGAGGCCAGTCCAGGCCTTCTTTGCTCTCTAACATTAGAAGTCCCCCCTCCCTCATGCTAGTCTTTGTATCACAGTGTAAGTTTCTCTGGAGTTTCCTTTTTTTTTTTTTTTTCCCAAGCATGCTCTATCCAATGATAACTAACTCTCTGGAGAGTAGTGGTTAACTCAGAGGGACACTGAGTTCTGGGAATGAGGATGATACAGAGCTTGCCTAGTGTGCACAAAGTCCTGGGTTCAATACTCAGCACTATAAAAGCAGACAGACAGACAGACAGATGGACAGATGGCACTGAGTTCTGCTGTTTCTTTCTGAATGGTGCTTTTTCTTTGAAACTGGGGGACAGAAGTCCTGCCAGGAAGTTGGACTTAGGGGGATACATCTTTTTTAAAATCTCTTGCTCTGAGGGTAACAGAATACATCAGCAGCTTTCTCTATATTGCCCAGGGACCAGTCTGGACCAATTATGCCAATTTATACTTCTCAGATCTCTAGGGCCATAGAGGGACTGGGAACTCAGGGTCAAATCCTGCTAGACCTCACATTTGCATGCACAGAGTTTTCTACCATAACGGCTATCAAATCTTATATATTAAAGCCTCACCAGGGTGCTGGTTAAAATGCAGGCTCTCTTAAAAAAATAAAATGCAGGCTCTCAGCATCTAACAGCTGCATTCTAATTCTGATAGAAGCAGAGAGATGGAATGGAGATTTGCATTTAGTAAGCAGACCTTGTGTTTTTGTGTATAATTTTTTTATGGTGCTGGAAATTGAACCCAGGGCCTGTGAATGCTAGGCAAGGGCTCTACTGATCTTTATTCCTAGCCTCTAGATCTTGTGTTTCTGATGAAAGTTTTCAGAGGGCTACCTTAAGAACTACTAATCTAAGCTGGGTGTGGGGATACACATGTATAACACTAGCATTTAGGATGCTGGGGCAGGAAGATGGAGAGTCCAGGGCTAGCCTGGGCTAATATAATAAGGCTGTGCCTTAAATTAAAAACAAAAAGAGGGTTAGGATTAGTTTGGTAGACAACTTGCTTGATACACAAAAGACCAGGGGTTCAGTCCTCACTTTTGCAAACAAAATAAAATAAACAAAAATAAAACAAGAACCCTAATGCAATGGGTAGATGTTTCAGATGTTCAATGGTGAGGACTGTTTGCAAACACTAAAGTTAGTAGAAGATCAAAATGACCACCCAGAAGACACTGATAATAACAAGCAGTGATAACATGTATACTCCAAATAAACAAAAGTATTCAACGTGAACTTGGCCTTCACGAAACATGCCTCATGATCAGGGTGGAAAGGGTAACAACACTATTATTGAAATAATAATCAAGGCCAAGCACTCAATGCTTTAGAGACAGCAAAGGAGTTTACTAGGAATTTGTTTGGTTGCATGAATTGAGAAACACGACAGTGAAGTGCATAATGGCTTCCTTCCTCAGCTAGTGGAGTCTTCAGGCCTGGAGGTACTTGAATTGGTTTAGTAGATCAGGAAAACCAGTGCTGGTGTCTTTGGGCATTCTAATGGCCTTTCTCTGATGGTTGCAAGAGGGTTTCTACAGCTCCATCTGTCACATTTGCACTCATGGTAGGAAGGAGGACATGGTGAGTGTGGAAGGTTGGAAGGTTCATGCTTTTGGCTTCAGGAGACAAAGACTTCCCCTGATCCCCCCCCCAATGGTATTCAGTTATGCCTTCTTGGATAGAGCAGGGTCAAATGGCCAGTCCTAGCTGCAAGGAAGCGGGGGGCGGAGGGAAGGGGAAAACACCATAATGTCCATTGTCTGAGATGACCTATTGCCACACCATACAAAGTCAAAGTTCTGCTAGCATGGGAGAAGGTATCAATGGATGATGGGTAGGCGACCAGTGACACCCACCTCACCTTTAAAAATTTTTTGGCCTTTTTGGGACAGAGTCTCTTTGTAGCCCCAGCTGGCCTGGACCTCAATATATAGATCAGGTTGGCCTTGAACTCGCAGGGTTCCACCTGCCTCTACCTCCCAAGTGGTGGGATTAAAGGTGTGTTCCACTATGCCTGGTCTCATCTTTTATTAGTAGATACTTTGATGGAAAAGAAAGTTGACATGCTTTGGAGCTAGACTGATGCAGGTTAGCTTTGCAGCTGTTGTACTTTATTTGGTTACAAATTCAAATATTTTGACCCAAACTGACAACTGTAGGATAATAATTCCTACATCAGGGGGTGGTTGTAAGAATTGGCAAGGGTGACACTTTTAAAAACTTAGCACTAACTTGAACAAAGTACCTGCAGGTGCTCAACAGACTATAGCCATGGGTTGATTGTGTTAGTTACTTTTGTCCTTGCTGTGACTGGATGAGAAGCCACTTAAGGAAGGAAAGGTTTATTTTAACTCATGGTTTAAGAAGGGACACAGTCCATCAAGATGGGAAAGCCTGGTGGCAGGAGCTTGAAGTAGCTGGTTATGTTCAATTTACAGCAAGCAGAGAGCAGACAGGAAGTGAGGCCAGTTTACGGAGCCGCAGTATTCACTCCCAGTGACTCATTTCTTTCAGCAAGCCTCCACCTTTTAAAGGTTCTATAACCTTCCAAAACAGTAACATTTGTTGGGGTCCAAGTGTTCAAACACATGAGGCTGGGGACACATTTTACATTCAAACTGTGATATGATGGTGGTTAGAATGGGATGGTGTGGAATAGATGATGGGGAATGGCTTGGAATAGAGGGAGTTTGGTAGTGTTTCCAAAGTAGGTTCGGTAGAATTCTAATTCTGTGGGATGTTAGCCCTGTGGTGGAAGCTGATGTTCAACAGGTATTGTGCGGACAAAGCAAACTCTGTGGTTTGTGAGTTTGGGAACATTTCATTGAAGCAGGACTTCTCAGAACCTTTTGTGGACCATCAGTGAGCATTGTGGATCCAAGAGAGGACAGAGCCTGGGGTGTTTTCCATTCCCAAGATTGTCTCTGGAGGAGTTTCCCAATAAAACTTTGTGGCCCCTGAATTTTGAATTCGATAATGATTTTCATAGGCCATAATGCCTTATGTTTTTTAAATTTTATTTATTTTTATGTGTATGAATGTACTGTCTGCATGTAGGTTTGTGCACCCATGTCGTGCAATGCCGCAGATGTCAGAAGAGGGTGTCAGATTCCCCTGGAACTGGAATTAAAGACGGTTCTCAGCCGCCATGTGGGTGCTGGGGATCGAACCTGGGTCCTCTGCAAGAACAGTTGGCGCTCTTAACTGCTAGGCCATCTCTCCAGCCCCGCATTATGTTTTTTTTTTAAATTTAAAATTTGCTATGATTTTCATATGCCATAATGTATTATTATTTTTTTTTTAATTTAAAATGTAAAATCTGCTCTTAGTTTCTGGGCTTGATAAGAGTAGGTGGTGGGTGAGATTTGCCCATCTCAGTCTATAAGAGAAATGGCCCCAGAGGACAGAGCTGTCTGGAAGGTAAGCCAATAACGGCAAGGCTGAGAGCCTCTGCCAAGGGAGGTGACTCTGAGCTGGATTGCCAGTGTGGTCAGATTGCAAAGGGAGGGAGGAAATAATGGGGTTTGGGACCAAGAACAGATGCCACGGCGTCTCCTTGTACCGCACAGACATTATACCCGCACTTAGCGACTCTGCTTTTCATATATCATCTCTGGTCTCTATTGCTGCACAATAAGCCTTTCTTGGACTTCACTCTATTCGGGAAATGTTGAGCTTAATATGACATTCTATAATTTTCTCTGATTCAGTGGGTTGTGTTCTGCTGACCAGTTCTCCTGCTAGTCTTGCCAGGCCTGACTCATGGGCCACATTCAGCTGAATGTTGGGGGGATGGGATAGATGAGCGTCTTTCTTGTAGCCTCCCAGTACAATAGTTTGGTCTGTTTTCTGTGATGTTACTGTTCTAAGAAAGTAAGCACAGTAGTTGCAAGGGGTGCTTGAGACTGGGGAGCAGCACAGTGTTGCTTCTATTGCATTTTGTGAATTGATATGAGTTTCATGGTCAGCCTGGCCTCGGGGGTGGAGGACGGCCCTCTCTTCTCGGTGGGAGTTGCTAGGAAGTTAAGTGGAATGGGCTGTAACAGGTAGGCCTCAACAGAGTGAAGCAGTTTCCTTGTTCATGAAGCAGTTCCAGGTGAGTTGATTGAAAAGCTGTCCTCCCAGGCATCAGCCTCTGACCCTGTAGCATCACTGTTTACACCCAAGAAGGGCAGGATGTGCAGATTCAGAGCTGCTTAAAAGCCTCCTTCCCCAAGATCGCCCTCATCCCATCTGCCTGCCTCCCAGAGCTAGAATTCAGTCACAACACAACACTGGGAAGGAGGAGGAGAAGTTTAGCTGTGGCCCAGAAGGGAGAGAAGGCATCCTTTGCTGAGAGCAGAGTCTCTGCCACAGTTAGTGGAAAGATATTGTATAACTGGCTCTGGGAGAAGGCTTAGCTGGTAAAGTGCTCATTGTGCGAGTGTGAGGACATTAGTTCAGTTCCCAGAGCCCACATTAGAGCACCAGCAAAACCAAAGCTGGCTGCGGTGATGTGCTTTTGTGATCCCAGAGCTAGAGACACAGAGATGGGCGGATCCTTAGGGCATGCTGCCTGCCCAGATTTGGCTGTTGAGTGATCTCCAGGGCAATGATGAGACCTCATCTCAAAAGACAAAGTGGATTGCACTTGGGGGACAACACCTGAGGGTAACTTTTCTGTATACACACACCACACACACACACACACACACACACACACGCACAGAGGTATGCATGCGCAGACACAGACACAAGTACGTTTGCACACATAAATACACGTCGTATTAGTTACTTTTCTGTTGCTGTGATAAAACACCATGTCCAAGGAACTTATAAATGAAGAGTTTATTTGAGCTTACGATTGACGGTTCCAGGGAATTAGAGTATATTGTGGCGGGAGGCATGGCAGCTGGAGCTGGAGCAGTATGCTGAGGGTCACATCTCGCAATGAGCACAGGAAATAGAGAGAGAGCGACTGGAGACCACAAGGCTTGTTAAACTCACTAAGCCTGCCCCCAGTGACATACTTCCTCTAGCATGGCCACACCTTCTAAGACCTCCAAGAACAGTGCCACCAACTGGAGACAAATGTCTGAATACTTAAAGCCTATGGGGGACACTCATTCAAACCACCACATTCCACTCCCTGGCCCCCATAGGCTCCTGACCATATAAAATGCAAAATGCATTTAGTCCAACCTTAAAAGTCCCCATAGTCTTTACCAGTTTCAATGCCATTCAAAAGTCTACAGTCCAAAGTCTCTTCTGAGACTCAGGCCAATCTCCTAAACTGTAAGCTCCTGTAAAATCAAAAGACAAATTACATACTCCCAATGTACAGTGGAACCGAATACACATTCCCATTCCAAAAGGGAGGAATAGAGGCATAGTGAGGAAATACTGGACCAAAACAAGACCGAAAACCAGCAGGGCAAACACCAAGTCCAGTAGCTCCACATGCAACTTCTGGGACTTGACTTCCAAAGGGCTTAGATGGCTCAGCTCTTCCAGCTTTGCTTGCAACATACATCTCTTTCTTAGGCTGGTACCACTCCCTGTATGCAGCTCTCCTTGGCAAATATCTCACAGGTCTGGCATCTCAAATGTCTTCTTGGGGTCTCCGCTGCCAACCAGGCTTCACATTCACAGCTTCATGCAATGGCCTATCAGGGCCTTCTTTATGCAGGGACACCCCTGCTGCACTCTGCCTGACCTTGGCAGCTCTCTGAAACCGTGGAGGAAGAACTGATGACCCCTTCACTCTTGCAAACTTCATGCCTCTAAAGCCAGCACCACGTGAATGAAATTGCTGAATCTGGCTGCAAGTTCGGGATGGAATCTCTCCTACTTTAACCACATTTGCAATTTTTCTCTGCCCTGGACTTGCTGGAGGATTAGCTGGGTGTGGTCTTGCCCTGAAGGTACTGATTCTTTTGTTTGCTTGTAAATCGCTAGGCCCTTCCTTAATCACTTTAATCTCCTTATCAAAAGGAACCTCTCCTTCACATGCCTTGGCCCCACCTTTAATCTTCCTAGTGCAGTTTTCAGATCCAAACTGTACATTCTGCATTTCTTTCTGCCCCATCTGCTCTTCTTCACTGTAGATCTGCACAATATTCACCATTAATAGCCACGCCACCATTTCTACATTAGGCTGTCTTGAAATATCCTCTGCCAAAGACATTAGTCCATTGCTTTTCAACTTAGCATCAGGCAAGCATTTGGGCTGTGGGCAAACTGCTGCCAGACTCTTTATCAAAATATCCCAGTTGCTGCCTAAGTCTTTATTTTCCTCTGGAACTACATTTTTTGCAGCAATGCTTTCTTCCAGGCTTCTACTAGAATGGCCCATTAAGCTCTGCTTATAGTAGTCAACAGCTTTTCTAGCCCAAAGTTCCAAAGTCTTCCACATTTTTCCAAACATCCACATGGTCAGGTTCTTCACAGCCAACAGCCCACTCTCTGGTACCAAATTACTGTATTAGTCACTTTTCTGTTGCTGTGATAAAACACCATGTCCAAGGAACTTATAAATGAAGAGTTTATTTGAGCTTATGATTGATGGTTCCAGGGAATTAGAGTCCATTGTGGTGGGAGGCATGGCAGCTGGAGCTGGAGCAGCAAGCTGAGGGTCACATCTCGCAATGAGCACAGGAAGTAGAGAGTGACTGGAGACCACAAGGCTTGTTAAACTCACTAAGCCTGCCCCCAGTGACATACTTCCTCTAGCATGGCCACACCTTCTAAGACCTCCAAGAACAGTGCCACCAACTGGAGACAAATGTCTGAATACTTAAAGTCTATGGGGGACATTCATTCAAACCACCACACACGTGCATGCCAGACATGGTGGTGCACGCCTTTAACTCTAGCACTCGGGAGGCAGAGGCAGGTGGACCTATGTGAGTTCAAGGCTGGCCTGCTTTACATATGAGTTCTAGGACAGCTGGGGCTACAGGGAGACCCTGCCTCAAACACACACACACACACACACACACACACACACACACACACACAAATACACGTGCATAAGGTATTTTATAACTATGCCAACAGAACAAGCCACTCTAAGATTACTGGCTTGATGCAACAGTCATTTATTTGTTCATGAGTCTATAATTTGGCCAGCTCTGCCAATCCTGGCCTGGGCCCTATCAGAGCCATGTTTGTCTGGTGGTTCAAATGGTGTGTGCAGGAGGACTCACAGTGGCCCCTGCACAGCCTTTGCAGTACAGCGGCCTGGTTTCTTTCCGTAGTAGCATAGGACAGTCTCCAGTGCCTGAGCTTCTTCAGCCTCTGCTGCCACCTTGGTTAATGGCCCTTCAGCCAGCCATGTGACATGGGTAAACCCAGAGTCAGTGTGGCAACGGATGCAAGGAGGTGTGATTCTTTAGGAACTGCTGGGAGCCATCAGAACATTCTAATCAATGGCACCCCGACTAAGAAACAAAACTGAAGAGCACGAGACAGATGGGTGAGAGCTGACCACATGGTCTCCCTGTTCTAGTTTGATTTCAATTGCTGTGATAAAAACACTGACCAAAACCAACTTGGGGAGGAAAGGGTTTATTTTGTCTTACATCTCCCAGGTCACAGTTCATCACTGAGGGAAACCAAAGCAGGAACTCAGGGAAGGAGCCTGGAGCACAGACCGTGGAGGGACGCTGCTTCCTGGCTTTGTCCCCTGGCCTGTGCTCAGCCTGCTTTCTTAGACAACACAGGACCACTTGCCCACGGGGGACACTGCCCACAGTGATGTGGGGCCTCCTACATCACTCAACAGTCAAGAAAATGCCCCACATGCAGGGTCACAGGTCAGTCCAGTGGAGGTAATTTCTCAGTTGAGGTTCCTTCCACCTAGGTGTGATGCCTTGACAACTGAAGCTGTCCAGCACACTCCCCTAAGGGGGTTTCACAGACTTCAGTAAAGAAGTCAAGAAATGTCTCAGGAGGGTATGCCAGGCTGAGGGAATGGCAGGTAGAAGCTTTCCGAGTCAGGACGTGCTATAGGTACACTGCAAAGAGCCAAGAGATCATCGTTGGGGGAGCAGATGGAGAAGGGGTGAGGATGAAGAGGGCAGCAGGACAGGCCCCTGCTCCTCAAGAGCTCTGTTAAGATACTCAGCTTTGGGGCTGGAGAGATGGCCTAGCGGTTAAGAGCACGGTCTTTAACTCCAGTTCCAGGGGAATCTGACGCCCTCTTCTGACCTCTGAAGCACTGCACGACACAGGTGCACAAACCTACATGCAGACAGTACATTCATACACATAAAAATAAATAAAATAGCCAGGCGTGGCACACGTCTTTAATCCTAGCACTCGGGAGGCAGAGGCAGACGGATCTTTGTGAGTTCAGTTCCCAGCACCCGTGTGGAGCACTTCACAACTGCTTGTGACTCCAACTCCAGAAAATTAACACATTCTTCTGGCATCCTCAGGTGTCTCATGTTCACAATACACACACACACACACACACACACACACACACACACGCACACACACAAATAAAAACAAATNTCTTTTTAAAAATATTTTGTCATTCTTTTTTTTTTTTTTTTTTAATATGTATGAGTGTATTGCCTGCATATAAGTAGGTGTACCCATGTTGTGCAATACCCATGGAGGTCAGAAGAGGGCCTTGGATCCCCCTGGAACTGGAGTTGTAGACAGTTGTCAGCTGCCATGTGGGTGCTGGGAATCGAACTCAGGTCCTCTGCAAGAGCAGCCAGTGCTCTTAACTGCTGAGCCATGTTTCCAGCCCCCAGATGTCTATATTTCTGTGTCCTTAGCACACGTGCATATTATATTTTTTTTCTTGTTAGTTTTGGTCAAGTCTAGTCTGTGAGGGCCTTGCCCTTCCTCCTTCCTCCTTCCTCCTCTCCCTCTCCCCCTATTCTATCATTAGGAGCATCTCAGAATTTTAAGTCGGTGGCAAACTTTAATTCTGAGGAGTTCCTTGACCTCTCTGACTTTCGGGATGGATTCTACTATGGAGTTTGTTGTTTTCTTTCTAATGAGCTATCATTTTCTAGTTTTTCCTCACAACCTTTGGAAAGAGAGGTCTGGGATTAGGGGAGGTGTTCAGAGAGTTAGAAAGGCTGGGGACCCCAGGCAGCCAGAAGAGAGGGTAGAGTTGAGGGCCGGGAAGAGGAAAGGGATGAACACAGGAGAAGCAAGTCTCAGTGCAGAAAACTTCAGCGATGTCTAGACTGCCTCTCCAGTGGGTTTTGACCGTAACTGTGGTTGTTCCCGTTTTTGTGAGTTTGCTTAGGTTTAAAGTCATCGATTTGACCCAAACTGTTGTGGCAAGGCGGCCACAGACAAGGAGCAGGTAGGCAGAGAGTCAACCCTGTCCTCTGGGATTCCTCAGAATGGTGTGATCTGGGGGAGGCCAGAGCAGATGCAGGGCTGAGGTGAGATGCTTCGGAGGTGGCTGGATGCTGTGACTAGGTTAATAACTATCAAAGCCATGGCATATGATTTTACTCCATTGTTTCTGTGGTGATAGTTCTTGAAACCTAGTACACATGGAAGCAGTCTAGGCATTCGTAGAGAGGAGAGAGGATGAGATGAAGAGAGAGTGATATTTTAGGGCCCAGCTGACCGGTGTGGTGGGCACCTGTCTCATGTGACTGTGGCTGAAATGCCCACGAGTGGAGGTTTGAGAGATGGCTCAGGGGTTAAAAGCACTGGCTGCTCCTGCAGAGGACCTGGATTTGGTTCCCAGCACCCATATCAGACAGCTCAAGGCTGCCTGTTGCTCCAGAGGGTCCAGGGCCTTCTCCTGGTCTCCACAGGCACCTGTACTCACACGTGCACAGACTCACACACATACACACATAATTTAAAATAAAGGAAATCTTTAAAATAAATAGAAATAAAAAATAGGAACATCATGAGTTCTGATTGCAGTGGGCCACTAGTGATGGCTGCGCTCGGGAGTCTAAGCACTGAGTATAATGAAAAGAATTGAAAAAGTTTATTACTGGCTGTCGATTTGTCACATGGAAATGACAATATTTTAGATATACTGATTTAACTAGTGCAAGGTTAATTCACATGTATCTTGTTGCTTTTTTTCCCCTACTGAGGCGATTAGTAAAATTTAATTTCCATCAGCTGCAGTGTGTACTTGTGTGACATAGTGCTGCTCTTTCTTCTTTCCCTTCCTTTTCTTTCCATTTTCTCCTCCTGCTTTTTGTTTTAAGGACAAAATCTTACTACATAGGTCAAGCTAGCTTCAAACTCACCATGTAGCCCAGGCTGGTCTCAGATGGACCATCCTCTGAGTGCCAAGATATCAGGCATATGTCTCCATGCTCAGTAGCAGTGCAGATACTGAGCACTGAAGCTGTTTATGTGCTTTGCCCTAACAGAAGTCATGTTCTTGAGGAAGACTAAGAATCTGGTCCCTTAGGGTCCAAGCGGTCATCAAAGCAGTACATTTCAAGATGGGATGTACTCCATCTTCTTGGACTGGAGATGGGCGAGGAGGCTGACGTGGTAACTTCAGTCTACGAATCTGACTGGGTGCTTGGAGAAGTACAGACCAGTTGTCAGAGGGCTTGACCTCACATCAAGCCTGCTTGGGTACTAATCTGGTCCCAGACCTACCCATGAAGTAACCTTGGGCAAATGACCTCTTCTTTGGAGCCTCAGTTTTCCTTGTTGAAGAAGCTCAGACGATTGTATAGAGGACTGTCACGTGATTTACAGAGTCTCACATTCAGGAGCAAGGCAGAACCCGTGGCTCATAGCACAGGCTGAACTACTGCTCATCTTGGAATTTTTGTTTGTATGTATGTGTGTTTGTGTGAGTGCAAGTGCACACGTGTGTGCAGGTACTCATCCATATGTGTGTACATGTGTGTGCATACCAGAGGACAACTTTGGGTGGTGTTCCTCAGGACCTGTTCATTTTTGTCTGTTTTTGTTTTTAATTTATTGTGATTGTGACTGTGTGTGCACACCACAGCACTTGCGTGGAGGTCAGAAGACAACTTTGGGGAGTCGATTCTCTCCTCCCACCTTGTTGGGACAGGGTCTCTCCCTTGATTTTACTGCAGGCTGGTTGTCCTGGAACTTCTGAGCAATCTCCCCATATGAGTGTTGGGATTACAGATATGTGCTGTCACAGCTGGCTTTTTACCAAGGTTCTAGGGATTAAGCCATTTTACTAGCCCTGCCTTGCTTTTTGAGACAGGATCTCTTGTTGGCTTGGGGCTTACCAAGTAGGCTAGGCTGGCTGCCCAGTAAACCCTACCCACTCACCGGTATGTCTCCTGTTTCCCAGTGGTGGGATCACAAGTATACACCACCGTCACTGGATTCTTTGCGTGGGTGTTGGGGATCCTCAGGGCTGTAGAGCAAGCCCTCTACCGACAGTGTGAGTCTCCCTCAGCCTCCTCACCCCAGGAACTTTGTTGATAATCCTGAGGGTTGGCAGCAGGGAGTTGGGGATGCCTCAGCCTGTGTGGTTCTGTGTGGTCTACAGAGCCAGTGTGGGAGGCACCATCCCAATGTATGGCCACACCGTGTTAGTGGACATTAGTCATAGTTGATGACTGTTAACCAAGCCACTGATATGAGAGACATGGGGGACCAACAAGGAAGAGTGTGAGCAAGCCTACCTAGCTTTCTGTGGGTTCAGGGCACACGGGCATCTGCAGGAGGCAGATGCTGAGCAATAATACTTGCACCCTTAGTCTGGGGTTTTGAGTCTGCCCACTCAGGGCTCACCTCCCCACTGTGCCTGGCAGTGGAGTGTGCACTCACCAGAGCTCTGGGTTTGGTCACAATGTGCCCGTTCAGGCTGGGACCTCACAACCCCTAGACAGTCTTACAGGGGAACAGAGAAAAGCCTGCAGCTAGTAACAGGCAAGGTCCAGACCAGCATGTCTCAAGGCAGGGAAACCCTTGAGCATCTGGCTGCTCCTGGCTTCTTACTAGTGTCCAGCTTTGAGTTGAGAACTGCCTTCCTTACAATGCAACTGAAGAAAGAGTCAACATTTTTGGAGCTGGTGAGATGGGCTCCAGTGGATAAAGGCGCTTGCTGCCAGCCGAGGATCTGATTTAATCCCCAGGAACCCACATGGTGGGAAGAGAGAACCAACTCTCAAGTGTCATCGGAGCTCAAAAAAAAAAACACTTGCTACACCATGGCATGTGCACTCAACAATCACACACACACAACAAAAAAAAAAAAAAAAAAAACACCAATGCAGCAAACAAGAAAAAATTATACATTTTAATTTTATTTATTTAATTATTGTTTTTTACCAGTTTTTATTTATTTATTTATTTATTTATAGTGTATGATTATGTATTTAGTCTGACAGTGTCTTTTGCAGCACGTGTCGTCCATAGCCCAGTCCGAAGAACGGTCTATTCTAGAGCCTGGAACCGGATTCCTCTGGACTCGACAGAGTCCACTTACGCTTACAGGTTAGCTCCACACCAGCAATGTTTGTGAGGGTGCTGGGGAATCGAAACCCGGGTTCCTCTGCAAAGGCGGTCCGATGGCTCTTAACGTACCCCAGCCCATTATTTAAGTTATTACTCCAGTATTAATTTTATTTATTTTTTTTATTTTATTTCTTAGACAAGGTTCCTATCCCACTGGCCGGAACACTGACATGAACTCACAAGTCTTTTCTGACTAAGGTAGTAGCTGTGCCCTAATCCACTTAAATTCTAAGTGCCATGGTGGTGCTGGAAACGAACATGCTAAGAGAGTCAATTCTTTTTTTTTATTTTTTTTAACTTTTATTCTGTATTATGATTCGCATAATTTGTCACATCCAATTCCGGGTAAAGTCTCGGATTCCGATGAGTCTATGGAATCAGCGTTCTGCCATGTTTGGGTGCGGACGACCGGGTCTTTAAAGCACAGGCTAACCGCGGGCTCAGCCTCAATTCTTAACACTCTTCTCAGCCTATCATTTAAAACTTTTATAAACCTAACTTCCATCACTTAAGCTTTTTAGGGGCAGACGGTGACATATACCACACCAAGTTTTTCATCATCCCAAACAGAAATTCCACATCCATTATACAATGCCTCCTTTCCACCCCAACACCTGACCTGACACCTCCTGCTACATTCTATACCCCTGAACTTGGTCAATCTAGACATCTCATACATATGGAATCCATAATATTAGTCACTGTGTGTCTAGCTTTTACATCTAGTATATTTTCAAGGTTCACCTATTTTCTAATATATACAGTATTTCCTTCTTCTTTAGGCTGTATGACACTCCATTGTATGGATATACCATATTTTATTTATCCATTCACCCATCAAGAAACATCTACATCTTTTCTAATACCTTTGGCATTGTGACTAGGTAGCTATTAAAAATTGTTTTGACGTACCGCTGTTGGAAGATTGCTGGGTCATATAAGTATATATATATATATATATATTTATGTTTTTTTAATATTTATTTATCTTATTTGTATGTATTTGAGCACCATAAATACCAGCTCTGTGGGTGCCATAAAGCAAAACACGGATGCAGACCCTGGGATTAGGAAATACAGGCAGTTGTGAGCCACATGATGTGGGTGCTGGGAACTGAAAGAATACCAAGTGCCCTTAACTGCCTGAGCGTCTTCTAGATGAACACACCAACACAGTAACACACACATTTATGATTTTATTTTTACATTTGTGTGTATTGTGTCCATGCAATGAAGGTATCCACAGAGGCCAGAAGAGGACACTGGATCCCCTGGAGCTGGAGTTGGAGGCAGTTGTGAGTCACCAATGTGGGTGCTGGGAACTGAACTCGGGTCCTCTGCAAGAGAAGCAAGGGCTTTTAAAATCCCTGAGGCATCTCCCTCTTCCATTCTCCCATTTTTTTTTTTTGGTCTTGTCCGAGGACGGTCTCCCTTGAAGCCCCAGCTGTCCTGGAACTCACTCTGTAGACCAGGCTGGCTCCCATTTTTTGAGATAAGGTCTTCTTATATGGCTTAAGTGGGCCTGGAACTCTGCGTTGAGCAAGTTGTCCTTGAATTTGTAGCGGTCCTCTGCTTGGAGTAACATTCCATGCCAGCACAGCTGGCTTTCGTGTTCAATTCTTTGAGGAGCCCCAGTATTGTTTTCAGGGTGGTCTCACTATTTTGCATTCTTGCTGGCAATTCACAAATGTTCAAATTTTTCTACATATTGGATAGCATCGTCTGTTTTCCACTTAAAAAACATTTTAGCTGTGGTGGTGGGTGTGTAGCGTCTCGCTCTGGGCTGGGTTTGCATTTCTCCAGTGATGAAGGACATGGGCATCCTTCGTGTGCTTACTGGCCATTTGTGTATTTACTTTGGAAAGCTGTGTATTCAGGACCTTTAAAATATTATTTTTGTTTTATGTGTATGAGTGTATTGCGTACATGTATGTTAGTGCACCCCATTATCCATGCATGCTAGAAGGTCAGAAGAGGGTGTTGGAGACCTTGGAACTGGAGTTATAGATGGTTGTTAGCTGCCATGTAGGTAGGTTCTGAGAGTTTAGCCCAGGCCCTCTGCAAGAGCAGCCAGTGCTCTTAACCACTGAACCATCTCTCCAGCCTCCTATTCAGGACCTTTTTACAGACCTATTTTTTAATTTTTTTAAAATTTTATTTATTTTTTGTTTTGGTTTTGTTAGGAGTGACTGTCTGTCTGTAGGTTGGTGACCCATGTCGTGCAATGCCGCGGTAGGATCAGGAAGAGGGCGTCAGATTCCCTGAACTGGAGTTAAAGACGGTGTCTCACCACCATAGTGGGTGGCTGGGGAGATTGAACCCTGGGGTCTCTGCAATAGTAGTCCGCGCTCTTAACCGACTAGACCATCTCTCCAGCCCCTTTAATTTCTTTTACTTCAAGTTTGGGCTGGCAAGATGGCTCAGTGGGTAAATCGGCTTGCTGCCAACCCTGAGTTTGATTACCAGAACCATCATGGAAGGAGAGAACTGGCTCCTGAAAGTTGTTCTCTGACCTCTGCCCACATATTGGCATTTGTACACACACACAAATGCACGCACGCACGCATGATTGATACATGTAATAGAAAATTTTATTTCACATTTCATTTTGTCCAGCTTTATTAAGGTATAATTGACAAAGTGCATGCATTTAAAGTGTGTGGTAATTTGATATATATCCATCACAGAATTAAGTTAGTTAATGCACCTACCACCTCATTCCTCCCTTGTATGTTCATGAACATTTAAGATCTGCTCTCTCAGCACCTTTTGGGTAAATAATAGAATATTATTTTTTTAAATCTAATTTTATTAGTTTTGTATGTGTATGAATGTACTGTCCATGTAGGTCTGTGCACCCTGTGTTTGGCAATGCCATGCGAGGTCCAGAAAGAGGGTCTCGATTCCCCTGGCTGGAGTTCATCCTGGAATTGGAGTTACAGACGGTTCTTATCACTAACCATGGGTTGCTGGGAAAT
>VZQC01007414.1:0-20916 GCA_009823505.1 Rhizomys pruinosus | reverse complement strand
TGTATGAATGTACTGCCTGCATGCAAGTTTGTGCACCCGTGTCGTGCAATGCCACGGAGGTCAGAAGAGGGTGTCGGATTCCCCTGGAACTGGAGTTCTCCTGGAATTGGAGTCACAGACGGTTCTCAGCCGCCATGTGGGTGCTGGGGATTGAACCCGGGTCCTAGCGGTTGGTGCTCTTAACTGCTAGGCCATCTCTCCAGCCCAAATTAAAACTATTTTTAATTTAAATTTTAAGGTTTTGTAATTTCATACATGCATGAATACACTGAATTTATATAACTTCCACCCCTCCCTCTCTCCTTCCAACTTCTCCCATGTCCCTCATCCCCCTTTCAAATTAACGATTCTTCTATAATTATTATTACACACACTTGCACAAGCATGCACAACCTACTGAGTCTAGTTAGTGTTGCCTACGTGTATATGGGTTTAGAGCTGAGCACTTAGGCTTAGGCAGTGTCTGGGGACTCAGACCTGGAGAAAACTGATTCTCCCACCCTCAGCAGCACTGACTGCTGGTAGCTCGTCATCTAAGGATAGAGCCTTATGAAATTTTCTCCTCACCCATGTTGGTGCGTTGACTGGCATGTACTTGTGCAGGTCTTATGAGGGCAACTAAAACCTTTTTTTATTTTGAGACAGGGTCTCCTCTGTAGCCCTAGCTAGCCTGAAACTCACTATGTAGACTAGGCTGGCCTCAATCTCAGAGATTCATCCACCTCCTAAGTGCTGAGATTAAGAACCTGTACCACAACACCTGGCACTAAAAACTATTTTTGAATTCCAAGGCTGAAGTGATTGCTCAGTGGTTAAGAGCATTTGCTACTCTTCCAAGAACCCGGGCTCCATATTTAGCACCCACATAGCAGCTACCACTGTTGTATTCTAGTGCCCCCTTCTGGCCTCCATAAGCCCTGTGTTCATGTGGTACATGTACATATATGCAGGCAAAGCACTCATACACATACATTTTTGTTGTTTTTGAGACAGGGTTTCCCTGCAACCCCAACTTTCCTGGAACTTGCTATGTAGACCAGAATGACCTTAATCCCACTGAGATCCACCTGTTTCTACCTATTAAGTGCTAGGATTAAAGGCATGCACCACCATGCCTAGCTACATAAATTTTTAAAAAATTTTTTAAAGGAGGGAAAAAGTTTAAAAAAAAAAAAAGCCAGGCATGGTGGCACACACCTTTAATCCCAGCACTTGGGAGGCAGAGGCACGTGGATCTCTGTGAGTTCAAGGCCAGCCTGGTCTACAGAGCGAGCTACAGGCCAGCAGCTGGGACTAAAGGGAGACCCTGTCTCAAAAATACCAAAAGAGGGGGGCTGGAGAGATGGCCTAGCGGTTAAGAGCGCCGACCGCTCTTGCAGAGGACCCGGGTTCGATTCCCAGCACCCACATGGCGGCTGAGAACCGTCTGTAACTCCAATNTGTCCCCAGCTGTTTTTTTGTTTTGTGTTTTTCCTTTTGCTCGTTTTGAGACGAGGTCTCCATGTAGTTCAGTGGGCCTGGAACTTGCTATGTAGACCCAGGCTGGCTTTAACTCACAGCCAATCTCTGCCCTCTCTGCCTCTGCCTTCTCGAGTGCTGGGATTCAAGTGTGTACCATCGGGCCTTGTAGAGATGGCCCCCCTAGCGGTTTAAGAGCTCCGACTGGCTCCTGCAAAGGACCAGGGTTCGATCCTCAGCACCCAATGGCAGCTGAGAACTGTCTTTAATCAGTTCCAGGGGAATCTGATGCCCTCTTCTGACCTCGTGGCCATTGCACGACACGCGTGCACAAACTTACCTGCAGGACAGAGTACATTCATACACCTACAAAAATAAAAAAAAAAAAAAACAAAAAAAGTTGGACATCCACACCTGGGCCTTCATTTTGTTTTTTTGAGATAGGGTTTTGTTGCGGATAGTTTGGTGTCATCAACTTGAAGCACCTGTGTTGAGGCAGCCTCAGTTGGGGAATTGGCTCCATTGGAATTGGCCTCGTGGACATCTTGCGTTGTATTTGTATTGTCTTGATTGTGAGCCGTGACCAGTATTTATTATAAGCAGGAGGGGCTGGCAGAGCCAGGAGAGCAAGCCAGTGGAGCGAGCAAGCCAGTGAAAAGCAGTCCTCCATGGCCTCCATGTTTCCTGCCCTGAGTTCCTTGCTTGGGCTCCCTAAGTGATGACATGTGACCCAGGAGATTTTGTAGCTGAATAAACCCTTTCCTCCCCAAGTTGGTTGTCAGAGTGTTTTGTCACAGTAATGGAAAGACAAACTCGGACAGGTTTTCATGCAACCCATGTTGCCCCTGAATTCAGTATATGGCCAAAGATGACTGAACTTCTGATCCCAAGGCTGGGATTACAGGACTGAGTCATCATACCTTGTCTTACGCACTGCCTGGGGATCAAACCCTGGGCTTTTCACATGCCAGCCAGGCACTGACCTCACCCCAAGTCTTGAGGAAAGATTTTTGTTCCTTTGAGGCAGGATTCTTGACTGTCACCTTTGCCACCACAGCATGTCTCAAAAGACAGGTCAGAAGACCTGGGGTCCTGTCTGCCTGAAGGAGACTGCTCTAGAATCTGTAGCCAGGAGAAGGTTACCTCTCAGGAGCCCCATCCTGAAGCAGACAGACAGTCAGCCACAGCATGGCCATGGGCTGGCAGGGTCAGCCCCCAAGGCTGTCGGGCCCAGGGGCCTCTCTCACTATCACTCTGTCAACGCTGGGGGCACACTACTACCTAGGATTTCCTCAGCGTAGAGGATGCCTGGTAGAACGTGATTTCCCCTGTGATCTATGGCTGCCAAACTAGGTCTGGACCAAACGGCCAAGACATGCAGATTCTCAAAGCAAAGGAGTGAGAGAAACATCTGCGTGGTGACTGCTGCTGGTTAATACGGTAGCCATGGGAAGGAAAAGGCTATATCCTCATGTCTGTGCCCATAGGGTTCAAGGCCAAAGGCCTGCAAGTAAGCAGAAACACCCAGCAAGCAGAGCCCTAGGCTACACCCTTGACAGGAAGCCAGGGGCCAAGCACAGCAGCCTTCTCACTGCACTGACTCGGTACTGGGAGGAGGGAGGGAGGTTCTGCCTTTGACCTCAGAGGGAAAGTAAGTGATACAGGAGAGGGACCCCGCATGGGTACTGACACAGGGGAGGGACCCCGCATGGGTACTGACACAGGAGAGGACCCCGCATGGGTACTGACACAGGAGAGGGACCCCGCATGGGTACTGACACAGGAGAGGGACCCCGCATGGGTACTGACACAGGAGAGGGACCCCGCATGGGTACTGACACAGGAGAGGGACCCCGCATGGGTACTGACACACACAGGAGAGGGACCCCGCATGGGTACTGACACAGGAGAGGGACACCGCATGGGTACTGACACAGGAGAGGGACCCCGCATGGGTACTGACACAGGAGAGGGACCCCGCATGGGTGCTGACACAGGAGAGGGACCTCACATGGGTACTGACAGACACAGGAGAGGGACCCCGCATGGGTACTGACACAGGAGAGGGACCCCGCATGGGTACTGACACAGGAGGGGGACCCCGCATGGGTACTGACACAGGAGAGGGACCCCGCATGGTTACTGACACAGGAGAGGGACCCCGCTTGGGTACTGACACAGGAGAGGACCCCGCATGGGTACTGAAACAGGAGAGGGACCCCGCATGCGTACTGACACAGGAGAGGGACCCCGCATGGGTACTGACACAGGAGAGGACCCCGCATGGGTACTGACACAGGAGAGGGCCCCCGCATGGGTACTGACACACACAGGAGAGGGACCCCGCACGGGTACTGACACAGGAGAGGAACCCCGCATGGGTACTGACAAAGGAGAGGGACCCCGCATGGTTACTGACACAGGAGAGGGACACCGCATGGGTACTGACACAGGAAAGGGACCCCGCATGGGTACTGAAACAGGAGAGGGACCCCGCATGCGTACTGACACAGGAGAGGGACCCCGCATGGGTACTGACACAGGAGAGGGACCCCGCATGGGTACTGACACAGGAGAGGGACCCCGCATGGGTACTGACACAGGAGAGGGACCCCGCATGGGTACTGACACAGGAGAGGGACCCCGCATGGGTACTGACAGACACAGGAGAGGGACTCCGCATGGGTACTGACACAGGAGAGGGACCCCGCATGGGTACTGACACAGGAGAGGGACCCCGCATGGGTACTGACAAAGGAGAGGGACCCCGCATGGTTACTGACACAGGAGAGGGACCCCACATGGGTACTGACACAGGAGTGGGACCCCGCATGGGTACTGACACAGGAGAGGACCCCGCATGGGTACTGACACAGGAAAGGGACCCCGCATGGGTACTGAAACAGGAGAGGGACCCCGCATGCGTACTGACACAGGAGAGGGACACCGCATGGGTACTGACACAGGAGAGGGACTCCGCATGGGTACTGACACAGGAGAGGGACCCCACATGGGTACTGACAGACACAGGAGAGGGACCCCGCATGGGTACTGACACAGGAGAGGGACCCCGCATGGGTACTGACACAGGAGAGGGACCCCGCATGGGTACTGACAGACAAAGGAGAGGGACTCCGCATGGGTACTGACACAGGAGAGGGACCCCGCATGGGTACTGACAGACACAGGAGAGGGACTCCGCATGGGTACTGACACAGGAGTGGGACCCCGCATGGGTACTGACACAGGAGAGGGACCCCGCATGGGTACTGACACAGGAGAGGGACCCCGCATGGGTACTGACACAGGAGAGGGACCCCGCATGGGTACTGACACAGGAGAGGGACCCCGCATGGGTACTGACAGACACAGGAGAGGGACCCCGCATGGGTACTGACACAGGAGGGGACCCCGCATGGGTACTGACACAGGAGAGGACCCTGCATGGGTACTGACACAGGAGAGGACCCTGCATGGGTACTGACACAGGAGAGGGACCCCGCATGGGTACTGACACAGGAGAGGGACCCCGCATGGGTACTGACACAGGAGAGGGACCCCGCATGGGTACTGACACAGGAGAGGGACCCCGCATGGGTACTGACAGACACAGGAGAGGGACCCCGCATGGGTACTGACCACAGGAGAGGGACCCCGCATGGGTACTGACAGACACAGGAGAGGGACCCCGCATGGGTACTGACACAGGAGGGGACCCCGCATGGGTACTGACACAGGAGAGGGACCCCGCATGGGTACTGACAGACACAGGAGAGGGACTCCGCATGGGTACTGACACAGGAGAGGGACCCCACATGGGTACTGACAGACACAGGAGAGGGACCCCGCATGGGTACTGACACAGGAGAGGGACCCCGCATGGGTACTGACAGACACAGGAGAGGGACCCCGCATGGGTACTGACAGACACAGGAGAGGGACTCCGCATGGGTACTGACACAGGAGAGGGACCCCGCATGGGTACAGACACAGGAGAGGGACCCCGCACGGGTACTGACACAGGAGAGGGCCCCCGCATGGGTACTGACACAGGAGGGGACCCCGCATGGGTACTGACAAAGGAGAGGGACCCCGCATGGTTACTGACACAGGAGAGGGACCCAGCATGGGTACTGACACAGGAGAGGGACCCCGCATGGGTACTGACAGACACAGGAGAGGGACCCCGCATGGGTACTGACAGACACAGGAGAGGGACCCCGCATGGGTACTGACACAGGAGAGGGACCCCGCATGGGTACTGACACAGGAGAGGGACCCCGCATGGGTACTGACACAGGAGGGGACCCCGCATGGGTACTGACACAGGAGAGGGACCCTGCATGGGTACTGACACAGGAGTGGGACCCCGCATGGGTACTGACACAGGAGAGGGACCCCACATGGGTACTGACACAGGAGAGGGACCCCGCATGGGTACTGACACAGGAGAGGGACCCCGCATGGGTACTGACACAGGAGGGGGACCCCGCATGGGTACTGACAGACACAGGAGAGGGACCCCGCATGGGTACTGACAGACACAGGAGAGGGACCCCGCATGGGTACTGACACAGGAGAGGGACCCCGCATGGGTACTGACACAGGAGAGGGACCCCGCATGGGTACTGACACAGGAGGGGACCCCGCATGGGTACTGAAACAGGAGAGGGACCCCGCATGCGTACTGACACAGGAGAGGGACACCGCATGGGTACTGACACAGGAGAGGACCCCGCATGGGTACTGACACAGGAGTGGGACCCCGCATGGGTACTGACACAGGAGAGGGACCCCGCATGGGTACTGACACAGGAGAGGGACCCCGCATGGGTACTGACACAGGAGAGGGACCCCGCATGGGTACTGACACAGGAGGGGGACCCCGCATGGGTACTGACACAGGAGAGGGACCCCGCATGGGTACTGACAGACACAGGAGAGGGACCCCGCATGGGTACTGACACAGGAGAGGGACCCCGCATGGGTACTGACACAGGAGAGGGACCCCACATGGGTACTGACAGACACAGGAGAGGGACCCCGCATGGGTACTGACACAGGAGAGGGACCCCGCATGGGTACTGACACAGGAGAGGGACCCCGCATGGGTACTGACAGACACAGGAGAGGGACCCCGCATGGGTACTGACACAGGAGAGGAACCCCGCATGGGTACTGACACAGGAGAGGACCCTGCATGGGTACTGACACAGGAGAGGGACCCCGCATGGGTACTGACACAGGAGAGGGACCCAGCAAGGGTACTGACACAGGAGAGGACCCTGCATGGGTACTGACACAGGAGAGGGACCCCGCATGGGTACTGACACAGGAGAGGGACCCCACATGGGTACTGACAGACACAGGAGAGGGACGCCACATGGGTACTGACAAAGGCGGAGGGACCCAGCATGGGTACTGACACAGGAGAGGACCCCGCATGGGTACTGACAAAGGAGAGGGACCCCACATGGGTACTGACAGACACAGGAGAGGAACCCCGCATGGGTACTGACACAGGAGAGGACCCTGCATGGGTACTGACACAGGAGAGGGACCTCACATGGGTACTGACAGACACAGGAGAGGGACCCCGCATGGGTACTGACACAGGAGAGGGACCCCGCACGGGTACTGACACAGGAGAGGGACCCCGCATGGGTACTGACACAGGAGAGGGACCCCGCATGGGTACTGACACAGGAGAGGGACCCCGCATGGGTACTGACACAGGAGAGGGACCCCGCATGGGTACTGACACAGGAGAGGGACCCAGCATGGGTACTGACACAGGAGAGGGACCCTGCATGGGTACTGACACAGGAGAGGGACCCCGCATGGGTACTGACACAGGTGGGGGACCCCGCATGGGTACTGACACAGGAGAGGGACCCCGCATGGGTACTGACACAGGAGAGGAACCCCGCATGGGTACTGACAAAGGAGAGGGACCCCGCATGGGTACTGAAACAGGAGAGGGACCCCGCATGGGTACTGACACAGGAGAGGGACCCCGCATGGGTACTGACACAGGAGAGGGACCCCGCATGGGTACTGACACAGGAGAGGAACCCCGCATGGGTACTGACACAGGAGAGGGACCCAGCATGGGTACTGACACAGGAGAGGGACCCTGCATGGATACTGACACAGGAGAGGGACCCCGCATGGGTACTGACAGACATAGGAGAGGGACCCAGCATGGGTACTGACACAGGAGAGGACCCTGCATGGGTACTGACACAGGAGAGGGACCCCGCATGGGTACTGACACAGGAGAGGGACCCCGCATGGGTACTGACACAGGAGAGGGACCCCGCATGGGTACTGACACAGGAGAGGGACCCCGTATGGGTACTGCGAGTGCTTCAAGACAACACTTCAACGAGCAACTCCCTTAACTAAGACCTTGGAGAAGAACATGGGGGAGAGTGGGCTTCTAGGGGCAGGGCTGGGTCCCCGTCATCTTTTTGATACTGTGTGTGTGTGTGAGTGTGTGTGTGTGTATGTGTGTGTGTGAGTGTGTGTGTGAGTGTGTGTGTGTGTGAGAGTGTGTGAGTGTGTGTGTGTGCGTGTGAGAGTGTGTGTGTGTGTGATGAATAGTTCAAGGCTTGTATGGATGACACCTTGTGTAGAGGGCAGGGACAACTCTGTGGCATGTTTTCTCCCCTTTCACCTTTACATGAGTTCTAGGATCAAATGCAGCCTGCAAGTCCTGCGTAATAAACACTGCACCTGCTGAGCCATCTTGTGCCTCCCAGAGCCCATAATTTGCTTTTATCTTTTTGTGACCGGGTCTCTGTAGCCCCAAGCTGGCTTGAACTCACAGGGATCCACCTGCCTCTGCCTCCTGAGCGCTGGGACTGGAGACCAAACCGGGCTCTATACATGCTAGGTGAACACTCTACCAACCCAGCCATCTCCCTAGGCCATCTTAAAGTTCCAAGGCTCCCAGTTAGAAGAGGCCCTTTTTTTTTTTTTTTTTTTTTTAGATTTAGCAGTGTCTCCTTTTAGTCCCAGCGGCCTGGAGCTCTCTTGTAGACAGGCTGGCCATGAACTCACAGAGATCCGCCTTCTTCTGCTTCCCAAAGTTCTGCTGGTGATTAAAGGCATGCTTTACCATGCCCCCAGCTTAAGATAGCAGGTGGATCTCTGTGCGTTTCAGGCCAGCCTGAGATACATAACTGAGCTCCAAGCTCCGCTGGGACCTATATAGGGGGATCCCTGTCTAAAAAAGGACAGAAAAAAAAAAAAAAAAAAGGACAGTTCTTAGCTGCATGTGGGTGCGGGCAATAAAACCCGTGTCCTCTGCAAGGAGCAGTCAGTGCTCTTAACAGCTGACCCCATCTCTCCAGACCCAGAAGAGGCTACCTCTTGAGGCCTAGACTGACCGGGGGCACAGAAGAATCCTGAGCTGTCCATGTGTGGACCTCTAGCATCTCCCTCACCTGAGACCAACTCTGGCTCAAATCCATGACAGGGTGAACCCTGGGGCAGCTATGGGCTCCTTAAAAAACCTGAGGACCAAGCTGGGCGTGGTGGTGCACGCCTTTAATCTAGCACTTGGGAGGCAGAGGCCGGGGATCTCTATGAGTTCAAAGGCAGCCTGGTCTACCGAGTGAGTTCCAGGACCCGCTGAGACTAAAGGGAGACCCTGTCTCAAAACCCCCTCCCAAAAAAAAACAACAAAAAACAAACAAACAACAAGCAAACTAGGAAGCAACCACACCTATAGCCAGGTGCTTTCTGCCTGGTGGCCCAGCTCCAGGGACCTCTGCAGGGGAGCTAGCCTTGGGAAGTACCTGACCAAGCCACAGCCCCACCCTAACTACAAGGAGACAGGTCTAGGCGGAAAACAGTCTTGGGGAGAAGATCAACTCCCTGTGGCCAATGACTCAGCTAAGGGATCCTGAAGATGTGCGGTCAGGACACCCCAGGGGAACACCTCCAACACCACAACGTGCCACCATCGCTACTGAGGCCTGTCCCGGTGCGTGTTCACAGCTGCCACGTTCAGGAATATGGACTCCACTTTGCAACCTGCCAAAGGAAAAGCCCAGTGCAATCCCCTAGCAAAAGGAGGCTGAAGCCACAGAGGACAAGGACCTCTCTGAGAAGGAGGCTGGAGCTTACGGGGAAGGAGCTCAGCTTCACCCTGGTCCTGAGGCAGGTGCTCCCAGCACAGCGCCCACCAGGAAGGACAAAGCATGTTGTCGGGCAAAGCACATGCGCCCATGTGCCACAGAGAAGCCCAAAGCTGCCGCCTCTAGGGACTGAGGGTGACTGGAGCAGCAGCAGGCCCATGTTCAACATGGGGTCAGTTACTCGTGGGGCTCCCAAGCCAGTAACACCCTCAATCCTGCCACAGAAGGTCCAGTCAGCCTTAGAGGAAGGGGGGATGAGTAGATTATCACACACTGGGAGGACAGCAGCTGCCCAGGGCCTTAATCCCCCCACGAGTGTCCCCCCAGATCAGGGAGGGGCTGTTTTTGCTGGTGCAGTAACGGGCAGGGGTGGGATACAAATGCTCAGAACCCAGAAAACTCCAAGGTTAAGGAAGGTAAGAGATCATGAACAGGCTTGCAGTGGCACAGAGACTTTGTTGTTTGGAGGCAGGGTCTCATTCTACAGTGGCCTTGAACTTGCCTATGTAGCCTGTGTCCTTCTAAGCCACCTGAGTAGTGGGATTACGAATAGAAGATACCATAACTTTTTTTGTCTTTTGAGACAGGGACTCTTCTGTTAGCCCCGCTGGCCTGGAATGCACTATTTAGTGAGTAAGGCCTCAGTCTCACAGAGATTTGCCTTGCCTCTGCCTCCCAAGTGCTGGGATTAAAGACATGTTACCACCATGCCCAGCCCATAACTTTTCTATAAGTAAACTTTTTGTTCCTTTGTTCTTTTGAGACATGTCTCCCTTTCGTCCAAGCTGGCTTGGAGCTCACTATTAGACCAGGCTTGCCCTTGAACTCACAGAGATCTGCCTGCCTCTTGCCTCCTGAGTGCTGGGCCTAAAAGGCGTGTGTTACCATGCCGATCTCTATAGTAAAACTTTTTTTTTTTTTTTTACAGCCAAATTTACAAAGCCAAATAAATTATACCCATACTTCTCCACTCCGGCGTCTGAGGGTAGGAGGTATCACAAAGAACCTTGTCTCACGAAAGGGACGGGAAAGGGAAGGGAAGGGGGAAGGAAGGGGGAAGGGAAGGGGGGGAAGGGGGAAGGGGGAAGGGGGAAGGGGGAGGGAAGGGGGAAGAAGGGGACGGGGGAAGGGGGTAAGGGGGAAGGGGAAGGACGGGGGAAGGTGAAGGGAAGGGGCAGGTAAAAGGGGGAGGGAAGGGGGAAGGAAAGGAAGAAGGGATGAAGGGGAAGGGAAAGGCAGGGGGAAGGGAAGAAGGGGAAGGGACGGAAAGGGAAGGGGGGAAGGGAAGGGAAGGGAAGCAGGGGGAAGGGAAGAAGGGGGAAGGGAAGGGGGGAAGAGAAGGGGAAGGGAAAGGGGGAAGGGAAGGGGAAGGGAATGGGGAAGGGAAGGGAAGAAGGGGGAAGGGAAGGGGGAAGGGAAGGCGAAGGGAAGAGAAGGAAGGGGGAAGGGAAGGAAGAAGGGGGAAGGAAGGGACGGGAAAAGGAAAAGGAAAGGCAAGGCAAAACTGGGACCGGTAGAGGACAGGGGAAGGGGAGGAATGAGGCCCCAATGGGAATTTTGAGGGATTTTCAGAAGATCACAGAACTGCACAGATAGCCAAGGTAGCACTCAAAGGTCAACACGGAAGCTCCCTTACCATAAGCCACAGGCGTAAGCTTCAGGACTGTGTGTAGGGGACACTTGAGGTAGGGCAGCTCTTCTGTGGACAAAGGAGGACAGGGCTAGCATACCATACTGCCAGGATGTCCCCTTCTCAGACACAGCCCACCTCCCTGGGGCAAAGCCCCTCACCAGCTGCCTTGTCAAGGAAGTAGGCCAGGAGGCAGCGCATCACGGCCTGGTGGCAGATGACCAGCACATTCTCCTGCCTCTCCAGCTCCATGATGACAGGCTCCAGTCGCTGGACCAGGTCCTCATAGGACTGCAAGGACAAGCAAGAAATGTGTCCCTCAGCCCTGGCTCTAGGAGTAGGATGAAGATATGCTGAGCAATGGGCTGCCTCTGACTCCTGGAGTGGCCCACCACACCAGAGGTTGTGTTGAGGCCCCCTCTACCCCATGTCCTGAGGGGACAGAGCGGGCAGCTGCCCTTCAAGCACTGCTCTACTGATGTGTCCAGCCTGGGTGGAGATTGGGGGCAATCTGGGAAAGGGGGCCACCTCCACCTTCCAGAGCTAGGACCTAGTAGGACAGACAGAGCTAGCCCTCAAGTCCCATTCCAAGACGGTACCTCCTGCCTAACCACGGGAGCTGATGTAGCTCCTTCCGAAATAATAGTCATAGCCAGGCATGCGCCACCACACCTGTTAATTCCAAGCACTTGGGCAGGTCAGAGGCAAGAGGCAAGCAGATCTCTGTGAGTCAAGGACAGCCTTTGGTCTACCTAGTGGGTTCCAGGACAGCTGGGCTACAGGGAATAATATGCTGTCCTAAAAAAAGAAAGGCCAAAACCCACAACAAAACACCCCCAAACAATGATAGCATTCATGTGCTGGCGACTATGACTAGTGGAAAAGATGCTACCCTCTTTCAGCCCACAACCCTGAGGTACATGGAAGGGGCAGTGGGTGTCTGTTTTGGGGCCAGAGCCCTAGAACTTCCTTGAGTCTGACAACTGTCAGAAATACCTGAGACCCCAGGAACAGCCTTATGTGGTCTACCACAGCAAGCCCTCAGTCTGCAGTATTCTTCTGCATAGTGATAGCCCACCCTTCAAAACAAACTCTCCAAGTAAAATCTCCACACGGTGAGACCGGGAAGCAAGACCACCGCCCTGATTTGTGCTTCCCAGACACATCGTGGGAAGACTCTACTCTCCCAGAAGTTCTAGGAACTCCTGATTCTTTTTATTTTTCTGTGTGTGAGGGTTTTGCACGTGCACGGTGCTCACGGATGCCAGAGTAGAGTGTCGGATCCCCTGGGACCCTGGAGCTATAGGCAATTGTTAGCCAGGAGGTGGGCACTGGAAACCAAACCAGGTGTCCTCTGCCAGAGCATGAGCCAGCACTCTAACTGATGAGCAGCTCGAAAGCTCTCCAGCTCACGAGTAAAGAAGAATTATTTGGTAACTAATTCCTAGTATTTTTCCTAAATTCGCAAGTTTAAGAAGTCAGCTGCTCTCACTTTTTTCATTTATTGTAAAAAAATTTATTTTATTTTTATTCTATTTAAGAGTATATTACCTGCATGTCTGTAAAGTTTATACTACTGGTGTCCTGCAATGCCCAGGAGGTCAGAAGAGGGTGTTAGATCCCCTGGAACTAGAATTATTGGGGGGGGGTGGGACCAGTTCTTAGCAACCATGTGGGTGCTGGGACTGAACCCAGGTTCCTTCTCAAGAGCAGCCAGTGCTCTTAACTACAGAGCCACCTCTCCAACCCCTCTTATTTCTTTATTTGGTCTTTGTTTTTTTTTTTTGAGACCGGGTCTCCCCTGTAGCCCTAGCTGGCTGGGACTCACTATGCCGACCGGGCTGGCCCTTGAACTCACAGAATCCACCTGCTTCTGTGTCCTAAGTGCTGGATTAACGGCATGTACCACCACACCAGCCTTGACTTACTTATTTATATGGTACACAAACATGTGGGACGAGACTCAACCTCATGTGGCCATCCGCCTTATTTTCTGAGACAAGGTCCTCTCACTGGCCTGGCGCTCACTAAGTAAGCTAGCCTGGCCTGGCGCTCACTAAGTAAGCTAGCCTGGCTAGCCAGGGAGCCCCAGCGATCCCCACCTCCTCAGGGCTGGATTACAAAACATGCACATACATCCAGTTTTCATTTTGGTTGTTTTTGTTTTGTTTTGTTTTTTGGTCTTTTCATGACCGGGTCTCCCCGTAGTCCCAAACTGTCTGCGAACTCACTCTGTAGACCAGACTGGCCTTGAACTCACAACGATCCTCCTGCCTCTGCCTCCCGAGGCTAGATTAAAGGTGTGCAGCACCCACGCCCGGCTCTATTTTGTTTTTAAATGTGGGCTTTGTGGAATGAAACCTTCTTCTTGCTCGGCAAGCATGTTCCTGACTGAGCCAATTCCAGCTTTGCTTGTTTTTCTTTACTGCTACCTGATTTGGTTCTAAATCAGAACCTCAGCCTTAGGAGTTATTTTTATTCACTACCATCCCAGGCCACCTCCTAGAAACAGGAGATTCCTGAGCCAAAAGTGTCCCACTTTCGACCTGGTTGGACAACAGGAATCTCTTGAGAAAGTTACCTTTCTGCCGGGCGTGGTGGCGCAGCCTCTTTAATCCTAGCACTTGGGAGCAGAGGCAGGCGGGATCTTTGTGAGTTCACAGCCAGCCTGGTCTACAGAGTGAAGTTCCAGGACAGCTAGGAAAGATAAAAAAAAAAAAAACAAACAAAAGACAAACAAAAACAAAAAAAAAAAAAACAAAACAAAAAAAAAAAAAGAAAGTTACTTTGCCAAATCTTTCTAGAGAGAGTCCGCATGGATTTAGAAGCAGAGCTAGGGCAGGGACACAGAGCTGTAAGGACAAGAACAAGGTCACCCTGTGAAAAGGGGAAGCATCTAGAGGAGGACAAAGGTCCAGCACCGAGACAAGAGTGGGTAAGACCTGCCCTGCGCGTCAGGAGGAGGGGGCCTGAGTCCTCGGTCCCTCGGCCCTTACGCACTTCGGGAAGGGCTTTCTCTCTCTGAGAAAGGAACCAGCCTGGGCATGGCAGGAAGCCATGAGCTAGCTACAGGAGTCCTAGGAGAGCTAAAGCACGCCAAGTCAGGACTGCTCATCTCAGGTCCCGTCCTTGCCAGATATGCATCCTTGGGAAAGGGAAAAACTAAAATAGGGAGAGGGTCCGACACAGCTGGACCCTGCCCTGTGTCTGTAGCACTGTCCACCCACCACCCAAGGAGGTTCCCAGGCTCCAGCTGCCTGCCTGGAGACCAGACCCCCAAGTCCTGGCCACAGGCAATGCTACCAGACCCCCCAAGTCCTGGCCACAGGCAATGCTACCAGACCCCCAAGTCCTGGCCGCAGGCCATGCTACCAGACCCCCAAGTCCTGGCCGCAGGCNGAGGCCCAGAGGAAACCCAGCCATCTCCTGACCAACCAGAATCACCCAATGAGCCACCATCATGAGTAGCATTACGGCTGCCCTAGGAAACTAATGTATGCTTGGATATCAGGAAATGAAATGCTGATTTAAGTCCCTAAAAATGTGAAGTGGTGGAGGCTGGAGAGATGGCTCAGCAGTTAAGAGCACTGGCTGCTCTTGTAGAAGACCCAGGTTCAAATCCCAGCACCCACATGGTGGCTAAGAACCATCTGTAACCCCAGCTCCAGGGAATCTGATGCCCTCTGCTGACTGCCTCAGGCATTACACAGATCTGGTGCATTTATATATATGCAAGCAAGTCACAAAGAGAAAGTATACACTGTATGATTCCACTTATGTGTAATGTCCAGTGCTGGTAAATGTGTAGCAGTACTACCAGGAGTGGTGGCTCATGCCTTTAATCACAGCACTAGAGAGGCAGAGGCAGGCAGATCTTTGTGAGTTCAAGGCCAGCCTGGTCTACAGAGCAAGCTCCAGGCCAGCTGAGACAAAAGGGAGACCCCGTCTCAAAAATAACAAAAAACAAAAAAGAAAAAAAGAAAAAAAGTATAGCAGTACTAAACAGATTACTAACAGACTAGGGAGGAGGGAGTGTTCTAGAGGAAACAGGAAGTAGCTACTGATAAATGAAGGATTCTTTCTAAGGTGATGAAATGTTCTAAAATTGACTGTGGCAATGGTTGCACAACTCTGTGAATAAACACCCTCTAAACTGTGCACTTCAAGTGAGTAACGTCTACAGTGTGTGAATTATGTCTCAATAAAACTGTATTAAAAAAAAAAAAGAAGGGGGCTGAAGAGATGGCCTAGCGGTTAAAAGTGCCAACTGCTCTTGCAGAAGACCCGGGTTCGATCCCCAGCACCCACATGGCGGCTAAGAACCGTCTGTAACTCCAATTCCAGGGGAATCCAACGCCCTCTTCTGACCTCCGCAGCATTGCATGACACGAGTGCACAAACCTACATGCAGACAGTACATTCATACACATAAAAATAAATAAATAAATAATTTAAAAAAAAAGAAAAGAAAAAAGAAAAAAGGTGCACAGTGGCATAAGCCTGTAATCCCAGTTCAAGGTCAGCTTCAGGTAGAAAGCAAGTTGCAGGCCAGCCTGAACTTGAAACTAGATGGCAGTCTGTCTCACAAACAGACATGGTGGTGCATGCCTTTAATTCTAATACTAGGGAGGCAGAGGCAGGTGGATCTCTGTGAGTTCAAGGATATCCAGGGATGCATTGTAAGACTCTGTCTCAAAAAATTAAAAATAGGGGCTAGAGAGATGGCTCAGCGGTTAAAAGCACCGACTGCTCTTGGAGAGGACCCAGGTTCGATTCCCAGCACACACATGGTGGCTGAGAATTGTCTTTGACTCCAGTTCCAGGGGAATCCGATGCCCTCTTCTGACCTCCGAGGCATTGCATGACACGGGTGCACAGACCTACATGCGGACAGTACACTCATACACATAAGTATGGGACTGGAGAGATGGCCTAGCGGTTAAGAGTGCCGACCGCTCTTACAGAGGACCTGGGTTCGATCCCCAGCACCCACATGGCGGCCAAGAACCGTCTGAAACTCCAATTCCAGGAGAACTCCAGTTCCAGGGGAATCTGACACCCTCTTCTGACCTCCGCGGCATTGCAGGACAGGGGTGCACACACTTGCATGCAATGCAGACAGTACATTCATACACATACCGAAATAAATAAAAATAAAAAAAAAAAAAAGAAGTAAAAATAGGGGCTGGAGAGATGGCCTAGCGGTTAAGAGCACCGACTGCTCTTGCAGAGGATTCGGGTTTCATCCCCAGCACCCACATGGCGACTGAGAACTGTCTTTAACTCCACTGGCTGCTCTGACAGAGAACCTGGGTCTGGTTCCCAGCCCCCCCATGGCGGCTAACTGTCCTTAACTCCAGTTCCAGGGGATCTGACACCCTCTTCTGACCGCTGCAGGCACTGCATGACATGGGTGCACTTACACGAATACAGGCAATATATAAAAATAAGCCAGGTGCTGGGCGTGGTGGCAGGTGCCGGGGGCGTGGTGGCGCACACCTTTAATCCTAGCACTGGGAAGCAGAGGCAGGTGGATCTTTATGAGTTCAAGGCCAGCCTGTTCTACAGAGCGAGTTCCAGGACAGCTGGGGCTACAGGGAGACCCTGTCTCAAAAAAAACAAAAGCCAGGCATGGTAGCACATGCCCTTAATCCCAGCACTCTGGAGGCAGGGGCAGGTGGTTCTCTGTGAGTTCAAGGCCAACCTGGTCTATGTAGCAAATTCCAGGCCATCTGGGACTATAGGAAGACCTTATCTCAAAAAGTCCCAAATAAATAAATAAATAAAATATTTAAAGAATAATACTGGAGTAATCACTATACCTGATTTCAAGTTATATCACAGAGTCATAGTAACTAAAACAGCATGGCAGCAGCACAAAAACCAGACATAGACATCAGTGGACATGAGGGTCCATACAGAACCCACAGAGCCACCACCACCTGGAACTCGCTCTGTAGACCAGGCTGGCCTTGAACTCACAGAGATCCTCCTGCCTTTGCCTCCTGAGTGCTAGGATTAAAGGCGTGCACCACCATGCCCAGCTTAACAATGTTCTTAGCTACCATGTGGGTGCTGAGAATGGAACCTGGGTCCTCTGCAAGAGCAGTCAACGCTCTTAACTGCTGAGCCACCTCTCCAACTCCCACCTGGTTTTTGAAAAATGCAAGAATGGGCTGGAGAGATAGCCTAGCGGTTAGGAGCGCCGACGCTCTTGCAGAGGACCCGGGTTCGATCCCCAGCACCCACATGGCAGCCGAGAGCCGTCTGAAACTCCAATTCCAGGAGAACTCCAGTTCCAGAGGAATCCGACACCCTCTTCTGACCTCCGCGGCATTGCACAACATGGGTGCACAGACTTGCATGCAGACAGTACATTCATACACATACAGAAATAAATAAAATTAATAAAAAAAAATTAAAAAAAAAAAAAGAAAAATGCAAGAATATACTTTGGATCAAAGAACTAAATGCAAGGCTTGAAATGCTGAAACTATTAGAAGAAAAAGTAAGGAAAAACACTTCAAGATACAGGCATAGATAGAGACTTTCCGAAAAGGACTTTAATAGCTCAGGAAATAAGGTCAACATGAGGCTTCATGAAATTAAAATGCTCTGTGCAGCAAAGGAAACAGTTAATCACATAAAGGGCCATGTACAGAACAGGAGAAAATACTCTGCTAACTATTGGAGCTGGAGAGACGGCTCAGCAGTTAAGAGTGCTGACTGCTTTTGCAGAGGACCTGTGTTCAATTCTCAGAACCCATGTGGCAGCCAGCAGCCACCATAACTCCAGTTCTAGGAGATCCAATGTCCTCTTCTGGCCTCTTTGGGTACCTGTGCCTGAACATGGTGCAATTAAGAGATCAGCAAGCACGAACACATTCATAAGTAAAAATAAATGTTAAAATAAATGTTAAAAAACAGGAGCTGGGGAGATGGCTCAACGGGCGAAGCGCTTGCTGGGTGTATGCAGACCAGAACTCAGATCCCCAGAGCCCACCTAATCAGGCATTACAGCCTGCCTACAATCCCGGCACAATCCCAGGACACGGGAGGCAGAGACAGGAGGATCTGTGTCTGGGTTCAAATGAGAGACCCTGCCTCAAAATATAAGGTGGAAAGTGACTGAGGAGGATGCCCAGTATCAACTTCTGGCCTCCCCATGCACATGTACACATGTCTGTGCTCACACATGTGAACACCCCCAACACACATGCATGCACGTCATCTACACAGGCATAAAAAACTGGCAAAACAATCAAAGTACAAGCCTTGTAAAAAAGCATTTCATATTCAAAAAACAAATCCAAAACGAAGGCCAGGCCACGATGGAGTGACTGGTGCTGGATTCGCCCAGGCTTCACATCGACAAGAGGTTAGGACTGCAATCCTGAGAACACAAGTGAGCCTATGAGCAGCTCGCCCAGATGTGATTCATGGAGTGCAGAACAAAACACAAGGGAGAGGGGCTGGAGAGATGGCCTAGCAGTTAAGAGCGCCAACTGCTCTTGTAGAGGACCCGGGTTTGATCCCCAGCACCCACATGTCAGATGAGAACCGTCTTTAACTTCAGTTCCAGGGGAATCCGATGCCCTCTTCTGACCTCCGTGGCATTGCACAACACGGGTGCACAAGCCTACATGCAGACAGTACATTCATACACATACAAAAATAAATAAAATTAAATAAAAAGGAGAAAGAAACTGAAGAAAACTGAAGGGAAAAAAGAAAAGCCAGTTCCTAGAACTTCTGGAAAGTCTGCTGCAGTCTCCATGTGAGCCCCTGTGGGAGCCCCAGGGGCCTTCAGGCCACAGGAGTGAGAAAGGTCACCTGCCCACACGGCTGCACTGGATGGATGCTCAGAACTGATCGAGTTTCCAATCAAGAATAAACAGGGCTACAGCACTGAGCCCAGGGACCTGAAGGCGCAACTCCTTCCACTGTGCGGAGCTGACTCACATTCACTGGACTATGGGCCTAAGGCTGGGCAACAGAGGCCAGCAGCAAAGATGTCACACCAGAAGCTGGGACAGGGAAGAAGGAAAGGCCTTAGGGCTCCTGCCCACAAAGCAATCGTCTGCCTGAAGTAAAGCAGAAGTAAAGCAGAAGTAAAGCAGAAGTAAAGGTCCAAAGAAACTATCCAAACAAAAGACAAAATTAACAGATTCCTCTCCCAACCAGCCAAAGAAAACCAAACCACCAGGGGCCTGGGGAGATGGTTCGTGGGTCAGAGCACTCAAGCATGAGGCCCTGAGTTTGAACCAGAGTTCATGTAAAAAGCTGGGTGTGTCTGGGTGTGGCCATGTGTACCTCCTGGGGCTTTACTAGCTGCTAGCCTAGCTTCATATTCAGCGAAAGACCTGCCTCAAGGGAAGGAGGCAAAGAATGATAGATAGAGGACACCGGGTGTCCTCCTCCCAACTCTGGGCACAGACACCTGCACACATGTGCCCATAACCCACAGACACCTGCACACATGTGCACGTAACCCACAGACACCTGCACACATGTGCACGTAACCCACAGACACCTGCACACATGCGCACGTAACCCACAGACACCTGCACACATGCGCACGTAACCCACAGACACCTGCACACATGCGCACGTAACCCACAGACACCTGCACACATGCGCACATAACCCACAGACACCTGCACACATGCGCACGTAACCCACAGACACCTGCACACATGCGTACGTAACCCACAGACACACAACTGAAATAGAGACTTGCGAGATGGCTCAGTAGTTAAGAACACCAACTGCTCTTGCAGAGGATTCAAGTTTGAGTCCCAGCATCCACATGACAGCTAACAACCATCTGCAACTTACATACATGTAGGCAAAACACTCATATACATAAAAATAAGCAAGTCAATAAATAAATAAATAAATGTAATTTTTAAAATAAAAACTACGGGGGCTGGAGAGATGGCCCAGTGGTTAAGAGCACCGACTGCTCTTGCAGAGGACCCAGGTTCAATCCCCAGCACCCACACAGTGGCTGAGAACTGGTTTAACTCCAGTTCCAGGGGAATCCGACGCCCTCTTCTGACCTCCGAGGCATTGCATGACACGGGTGCATAAACCTACATGCAGACAGTACATTCATACATATAAAAATAAATAAAATAAAAATATTTAAAATAAAAAAATTTAAACTACAACTTTAGGGACTAGGGGAGAAGGCTCAGAGGGTAAAGGCACCTGCTGTCAAGCCTGATGACATGTTGGATCCCTGGGACCCATAGGTGGAAGGAGATGACTGACTTTCACAAGCACATTGTGCATATACACACAATAACTAAATAAATAAATGCAATAAAAACATAAACAGATGCTGGGCTGGGCATTTGGTTGTGCCTCCAGATCCCTCCCCCGTCCTCCACAGTCTAACCCCAGGAAGCTGACCACTGTAAACTGCACCTACAAAGCCAGGCCAGGTAGGGAAGGGAGCCTGTTCATTCACAGGTTGGTCCCATCTCACAGGATGCCTTCTCCTCACTGCTCCTGCCCCATGTTCCTCCGTGCTCTTTTTCTGTCCTTTCTCCTTTGCCACTGGGAGCAGCGATCCTTGTTAATAAGTCAGCCCAGGGGCTGGAGAGATGGCCTAGTGGTTAAGAGCACCGACCGCTCTTACAGAGGACCCGGGTTCGATCCCCAGCACCCACATGG
>VZQC01007408.1:1726-15787 GCA_009823505.1 Rhizomys pruinosus | reverse complement strand
ATTGTGAAGTTTTCATGTTAATTTTCCCTTTTATAAGGGTGTAATGGCCCTCTTTGTCTCTTCTAATTGCTTCTACTTTGAAGTCTATTTTTCTGATATTAAAATAACAACACCTTCTTTCTTTTTGTATCATTTGCTTGGAATATTTTTTTCCATCCTTTCACTTTAAGTTGGTGCCTAACATTGAGGGTGAGATGGGTTTCTTGTAGACAGCATATTGATGGATTCTGTTTTCTAGTCCATACTCCCAGTCTATGTCTTTTGACTGGGGAGTTTAGTCCGTTAATATTTAAGGCTATAATTGAGAGATGTGTGTTGCTTCCTTTCACCTTATTATACATTTGTGATTTGGGTCTAGGTTTCTACTTTTCCAGTTCTGCATTTATTACCTTCTCTTTCAAGGTGCCTGAGGATACTTGCTCCATTCCTCTGTCCTTTGATTTGTATCAAGTATTCTCTGAAGGGTCGGTTTTCTGGACATGTATTCTTTCATCTTGTTTATGTCATGGAAGATTTTTCTCTGTTCTTCAAATAGAATTGACATTTTTGCTGGGTATAGTAACATGGGTGGCATTTATCGTCCTTTAGCACTAGGAATCTTTGGTCCACGTTCTTCTTGCTTTCATAGTTTGTACTGAAAAGTCAGCTGTAATTCTGATAGGTTTCCCTTTATATTAACTTGTTGTTTTTCTCTTGTGGCTTTCAGAATTTTGTCTTTGTTTTGGGTGTCTAGCATTTTAACTATGATATGGTGCAGGGAGTTTCTTTTCTGGTCTAGTCTATTTGGTGTTCTATGTGCTTCTTGTATTTGTATGGATTTGTCTTTTTTTAGTTTGGGGAAATTTTCATCTATTACTCTGTTGAAGATCTAATCAATATCATTTTCTTGGATTCTTCTCCTTCTATCCCTATGATGCAGAGGTTTGATCTTTTCATTGTGTCTCACACTTCCTGGTTGTTCAACTCTTGTGTATTTTTAAATTTTTCATAGTCTTTACTTGAGCGTTTTAGTTGTTGTGTGTTATCTTCTAGGTCTGATATTCTTTTTTCTGCTTCCTCCATTCTGCTTCTCAGGCTTTTTTCCATTCTTTCCTTTTGATTGGAATGTTTTATTTCCTTTTTCATTTCATCCTGTGTTTTCTTTAGTATTTCCACTTCCTTTTGGAGTTTCTCAATCTTTTCTTGTAGCTCCTTGTTTTGATTGTTGGTTTCCTTCTTCATTTCAGCATGGGATCTTTTCAGTATTTCCACTTCTTTCTGTAGTTTGTCATTTTTCCCTCTAGCACTTTCCAGAGTCTGTCATTTTCTCCTTTAAGTTCTTTCTGAAGTTTGTCATTGTCTCCCTTTAGGTCCTTTCTAAGTTTTTCTTTCTCTCCCCTTAGTTCTATGATTTCTTTGAATATATCTGTGATTGTTAGTCTATGATCTGTGTCCTAAACTACCTCTAGAGAGATCCCATTGTAGGAGTCTTGCACAGGTTCTGTCGAGTTTGGTGTGTAGTTATTCTGCACTTTTCCCATATTGTTCTTTTGTTGTGCTCTTGGCATGTGGTTTGCCTTTTTCCTGTAATATGATGTGAATCTCTAATGCCTCTTCACCATGTTGAAGGATTGCTTTCCTTGATTTCTTCAGGTGCCTTCATTCTTCATTGTATTCTCCTTATTTATGGAGTGTTGACTTGTCTAGGTTTCAGACTTTCAATTTTGGTTATATATTGGAAGGCATACTTCACTCTTTCTTTTCTGTTCTGCAAGAACTGGGTGGGTAACAACCCAGATGACACCTGAGCACTGTTTTCCCTATTTACTGGCTGCTAGCCAGTTCCTCTTGGTTTGTTTGAGGGCTTAGTGGAACTTCCTTCTGGAATTCCAGTTGGTGGGAGGGGGGTGTTGCTTGCTCAACCCTCGTGCCAGTATCCTGTGCCCCAGCTGCACTGGTGTGCACCAGCAGCCTCTATGCAATATAGGCTCTCGATCTTTTCATTTTTTGTTGTGATATTTCCCCTTTCATCATGGATTCCATTGATTTGGAATTGCTCTTTCTTTCTCTTGGTTCACTGGCCTAGAGGTCTGTCTTTCTTGTTTATTCTCTTAAAGAACCAACTTTTGGATTCACTGATGTGTGTGTGTGTGTGTGTGTGTGTGTGTGTGTTGTTTTCTTTATTTCTAGTTCATTGATTTCTGCTCTGGTTTTTGTTATTTCTTCCTGTCTGTTGCATTTAGGATTCATTTGTTGTTGTCTCTCAAGTGTTTTTAGCTGTAGTCTTAGATCATTCACTTGTGCTCTTTCTGTTTTTCTAATTTAGGCACCCAGGGCTATAAACTTACCTCTTAGGACTGCTTTTAAAGTATCTCATAGGTTTTGTTGCATTGTATTATCATTGTCATTCAGTTCTAGGAATACTTTTATTTCTTTCTTTATCTTGTCCTTGACCCATTCATTATTCAGGAGTGTGTTGTTTTAGTCTCCGTGTGTTGTTTTAGATAGTAGGGCTTATCCTGGTGTTGATATTGAGCTTTATTGAACTATGGTCTGATAGAATGCATGAAATTATTTCAATCTTTTTGTATTTGTGGAGGGTTCTTCTGTGTCCCAGTATGTGGCCGATTTTGAAGAATGTTCCATGGGATGCTGAGTAGAAAATGTATTCTATGGTATTAGGATGGAATATTTGGTACATTTCTGTGAGGTCTGTTTGGTGTATCATATCATTCATTTCAGATGTCTCTCTGTTTATTCTTTGTTCAGTTGATCTCTCCAAAGGACTCAGTGGGGTATTGAAGTCCCCTGCTATGAGTGTGCTGGGGTTAATCTGTGCCTTGTGGTCCTGGAGAATTGTCTTTATAAAGTTTGGTGCACATGAGTTTGATGCATATATATTCATGATTGTGAAATCTTCATGGTCAATTGTTCCTTTGATAAAGATGTAATGGCCCTCCTTGTCTCTTCTGATTTCCTTTACTTTGAAGTCTATTTTTTTTTTTTTTGGTCTTTTTGAAACAGGGTCTCCCTGTAGCTCTGGCTGTCCTGGAACTCACTCTGTAGACCAGGCTGGCCTCAAACTCACAGAGATCCATGTGCCTCTGACTCCCAAGTGCTAGGATTGAAGGCGTGCACCACCACGCCTGGCATTTATTTATTTCTGTATGTGTATCAATGTACTGTCTGCATGCAGGTTTGTGCACCTGTGTCGTGCAATGCCGTGGAGGTCAGAAGAGGGTGTCGGATTCCCCTGGAACTGGAGTTCTCCTGGAATTGGAGTTTCAGATGGTTCTCAGCTGCCATGTGGGTGCTGGGGATTGAACCCGGGTCCTCTGTAAGAGTGGTCTGCACTCTTAACCTCTAGGCCAAGTCTATTTTGTCTGATATTAAAATAGCAACACCTGCTTTCTTTTTGGTACCACTTTCTTGGAATATATTTTCCATTCCTTCACCTTAAGTTGGTGCCTATCCTTGAGAGTGAGATGGGTTTCCTGTAGACAGCATATAGATGGGTTCTGTTTCCTTATCCAATCTTCCAGTCTATATCTTTTGATTGGGGAGTTTAGTCCATTAATATTTAAGGTTATAACTAAAAGATATGTGTTGCTTCCTTTAACCTTATTATCTATTTGCATTTTTGGTCTAGGTTTCTACTTCTGCAGTTATGCTTTTAATTTCTCTTCCTAGGTGCCTGAGGTTAATTTCTCCTTTCTTCTGTCCTTTGAATTGCTTCGTGTAGTCTCTGAAATGTTGGTTTTCTGGACATGTATTCTTTCATTTGTTTACGTCATGGAAGATTTTTCTCTCTCCTTCAACTATAATGGACATTTTTGCTGGGTATAGTAACCTGGGTTGGCATCTATAGTCCTTTAACACTGGGAATGCTTTGGTCCATATTCTCCTTGCTCTCATTGCTTGCACGGAGAAGTCAGTTGTAATTCTGATGGGTTTCCCCTTATATGTAACTTGTTGTTTTTTTCTGGTGGCTTTCAGAATTTTGTCTTTGTTTTGGGCACCTAATGTTTTAACTTTTATATGGAGTGAGGGGTTTCTTTTCTGATCTTGTCTGTTTGGAGTTCTATGTGCTTCTTGCATTTGTATTGGTTTGTCTTTTTTTAGTTTGGGGAAATTTTCATCTATTATTTTATGGAAGATCTGATCAATACCATTCTCTTGGGATTCTTCTCCTTCCTCTATCCCTATCATGTGGAGTTTTGATCTTTACATAGTGTCCCACAATTCCTGGTTGTTCCACTTTTGTGTATTTTTAAATTTTTCATAATCTGTACTTGAACTTTTTAGTTGTTCTGTGTTATCTTCCAGGTCTGATATTCTTTGTTCTCTTTATGAAGAGAGGCTTTTTGAAGTGAATTTGCCAGTGTTCCTTCCTTTGCTATTACATGAACTAATTTGACTAATATTGGTAATAATTCTTCTTTGAAGTTCTGATAGAATTCTACAGTGAATCCATCTATTCCTGGGCTTTAGGAGGATACTTTTCATTACTACTTCAATCCTTTTAAAATATATTTTATATATTTCTTGTATTTTATGTGTATGAGTGTATTGCCTGCATGCCTGTAAGTGTACCTATGTTGTGCAATGCCCATGGAGGTCAGAAGAGGGCATTGGGTCCCCTGGATCTAAACTTACAGTTGGTTGTTAGCTACCACATGGATGCTGATAATTGAACCCAGGTCCTCTGCAGCCAGTGCCTTTAACTGCAGCCATCTCTGCAGACCTACTTATTCACTCTTATTGGTCATTATGGATATATTTAAATTATTTCATCCTGCTTTGATTTTACTATCTGTATGCATTTATGAATGAGGCACTTTCTCTTCACTTTTCCAACTTTGTAAAGTAGAGGTTTTCCAAGCAATCTCAAACAAAATATCAGGACCTTTCTTTACACAACATACTTTATAACATACTACAGAGATTAATTAATCCATGTTTATTGCCACTCTGTCTACAAAAGCAAGGAAATGGAATCAATCTAGATGTACACCAACTGATGAATAATGAAAATGAGGTGCATTACAGACAAGGAATATTAGCTGTAAATAAAAATTAAATCATTTAATTTGCAGCTAAAGGGATATAACTGGAGAAAATATGCTGAATGAGGATATTGTGTTGCCAAAAGACAAACACTGCATGCTCTCTCTCGCACTATGAGGATGCTAGATTCAAATCTTGTATTTTTGTGCTTAGGCTAGAGTACATGCATAAATCATGAAATTAGTAGCAGGTCAGTGGGCATAGGGAGGATGGTTACAAGATCATATTTGAGATGAGAGTAAAGAGAGGGACAAAAATGGTCAAATTGGAACTTGCATGACAGCCATGAAGAATATGTAAAGAACCCTTATGAAACTATACTAGCTCATAAGCTAATTAAAAATATTTTTAAAACAAAGAGTTTGAACAGAGGTACCCAATGAGTTGTTAGTTAGGGAGGCCCTAGTTAAGAGGCTCCCAATTAAGACAGGCTATTGACATTGCTTTTGGATGCTCATCCTAATAAGAGAATAAGATGCTATTGCTGAAGATACCACACACCTCCATTGGAAGATAGAGAAATCAATGTTAAATTGACCAGGAAGCTTTCATAACACTGGGAAACACTCTGCAGATAGTTAGTAGGTAAAGATATCAGTGGTTTGACCCAGTGCTGGACTCTGCATAGTACAACACTGGCCTTCCAGGCAAGGCGTGCCCTCTGATGCAATAGTGGAAAGACTATTGATCAGCTAAACAGCCACGCTCTTGATTGGATTTTAGCTTCTGCTCTGTAGGATGGAGTTTATACCTGGTATCTTAAAAATGTTAAAAACAAAAAAGACAGGGGCTAGAGAGATGGCCTAGCAGTTAAGAGCACCGACTGCTCTTGCAGAAGACCTGGGTTCAATCCCCAACACCCACGTGATGGCTGAGAACCGTCTTTAACTCCAGTTCCAGGGGAAACTGACATACCCTCTTCTGACCTCCGTGGCATTGCACGACATGGGTGCACAGACTTATATGCAGACAGTATATTTATACACAAAAATAAATAAATAAATATTTAAAAATGAAACAAAACAAAACAAAACAAAAAAAAACAAAAAAGACATGGCTGGTCAGCCACAGGCCCTAGGTGAGGATCTATTGGTGTTGCTTGATAGAAAGGAGTTTGATGACATGGCCATTTAAGTATTTTTCATATTTATATATTTTGTTTGGTCTCTACATTAGTCAGAGAAGCTTGTTATTGCCTACAGTAGTGGTTATCACAGAGGCTGTGAGGAGAATGAGGAGAAGTACCTGGAGTATTCCACCAGCGATGGAACATCTATATCAACTCTCACACCAGCTGCAAGGCCTCAGAGGGACATCATGGAAGAAAGGGCAGATAGAATGCCAGAAGAGAGGATGTGAAGGAGAGCTTCGAAATGCTGCCATTCAGACAGGACATGGCTGTTACACAACAGCTCCCAGCAGCTAGGGCTGCTCACCTGACACCTTGGTCAATATCGAGAGGTGAAAAGTCCAGCATGGGTTGGGAAAGGCTTCACATGCTCCTCCTCCAGCTGGCAGCTGCCCCAGAGGAAGCGTCGCTTTTCTTTTTTAACAGTTCTCTGATGGACATCTTTTTGTAAAATATATTCTTATTTTTGTATGTATGAGTATACTGCCTGCGTGTTTGTAAGTGTAGTTGTGTCATGCTATGCCTGTAGAGATCTGAAGAAGGCATAGATCCTCTGGAACCAGAGTTACTGACAGTTGTTAGTCACCATGTGAGTGCTGGAAATCGAACTGGGTCCTTCTGCAAGAACAGTCAGTGCTCTTAACTGCTGAGCCATCTCTCCAACCCCTGTGCTGCGCATTTTGAGTCTTTCTGCAGTGAAATAAAAAAATCATTATTTACAAGAACTTGGAGTGAAAACCGAAAATGACCTTGTCTTTGAAACTATTGGTGATGAGAACATGGGGCCTCTGGCACCAGAACGCATGTTCTGCATGATACAGTCTTTTCTTGCTGCCAGTGGCTTCAAGAATGTCTCCCCCTAGAAAGCTGTACAGATTCCATGAAATAGGAAGGAACTAGCTTTCTTCACAACAGTTGGAGACATCTAAAACATCAAACCACCATGATAACATGCTTCAGTGGAATGAGGTGCAGTTCTGTCATCTATGGTACACACTGCCTCCTAGGGAAGTGAAATGGTGTCCCAGGGGCTGTAACTTTACCTAAGAAACCCCACTGTCATCTAAACTCATAAGAAGACAGTAACTCACTAAATCTGTTTAAAAACTTTAATGAAATAATAAGTGGTTCCCACTATGGCAAAAATAAATGAACATACAGAAAAAAATCCGCCAAACAAAAAAGAAATGCAGCCTTTCAAGTGAGTGCAATTAGAGAATTTCTGAAACCAAAGAAATGTATTTACATCATAAAACAGTACAGGAATAGATGGAGATAACATTTTCCTTAATGTTGCTGAAATTCAATGGAAGAACTGCCAGATAGACAATAAGACTATCCCAGGGAGCAAAAATCATCAGTGCATCTGAAACATTCAGAACATTTTCTGCCATGCAGATATCATTAAGCAGTTATCTCTTATTTCTTTTTGTTGTGCGTTATTCTAATTCTACTTCTCTATAGTGGTGTTTACAGAGAGGAAGTATTAAATTCCTTGAATGATAGAAGCATACGTCATTTCTTTCCCAGACTCCTTCCATGGCTGGGCCTCTATTAGGAGTTCCAGCAGATCTCTGGACTGGTATGCTAACATTTTGTTCATGTGGTTATGACACAGGTACTTGAAAATGGTCTAAGGGAAACATGTGGCAGTGGTGGCTGCAGCAAGGGGACTAACGGTGGCCACTGCAGCCTGTTCACAAGCTGGACAGTGCCTGGAGAGTGATCTTATTCTTGGGGAAAATTCTGGCTATCATCCCCGTGGGGGTAGTCCTGGCCTGCTTACTGATGGCCTGGAATTCTAGTAGCTCCAGCCACTGTGAGCACACCGGCAATGTCTGTGACGCTTGACTAGATGACGCTCTGCAAATGTGAATCCTTATATGGATCTACACCATCAGTATTTTTCTAAACAAAAGTCTGTGCTATGAGTGTGCACTAGAACTTCTACTTACTTGATCAAGGATATGAAGGTGCTAGGGCCCTGATACAGGATCTGAAAGTGGAATCTTCACTGAATAGTTTGCACATGTGTTTTGATATAGTAGAAAATTTATTGAAATTTATCTCATTAAAGAGTGGTCTGATGACTCAATAACAACAAGGAGAATGCAAGTTGTGTGAGTAATGGAGGGTAGGCAGAAAGAGCCTCTTAGGATGCTATGTGTCTAATCTTGACTGTGTCTAATCACTTACAGGCCAGTTAAAGCCTGGGAGGAGATCAGTGCTACCAGTTGGCTTCACAAGTGTAACCAAACTGACCCAGTACAAGACACACAGGATGGCAGCGTCAGAACCACGGTGACTATGGGGGTGATGCCTGTGCCCTTAGCAGACTGAAGCCTCAGTCCAGGGATGAGCTGTGACTGGGCATGAGTATGAAGGTCTAAGCTTACTGCTGATTTCTCATTTCTGTTCTTCATGCTCTTGAATACCAATAGCATCACCTCTTGTTTGGGATTTGTTATTCTATTATTTTCAGTATCAAAAATGTATAGTTTTGAAGGATTTTTCTAATTTTTCAAAGAGGCAAAAAAGCTAAGAAGAATGCAATGTTGGCGTGCTATTACTTTAAAATGTTTACATTTTACTTTAAAATATTAAAAGAATGGTTGTAAAGCTTGGTGTGGTGGCACATTTCTTTAAACCTAGCACTTGGGAAGCAGAGGCAGGTGGATCTCTGTGAGTTTGAGTCCAGGCTGGTCTACATATTGAGTTCCAGGCTATTCAGGGCTACATAGCAAAACCCTGTCTCACAGAAGGAGTTTCACATGGAAAGCTTAGTCTGTGAGTGGGTGTTAAAGAGCAGCTTCTCCCTGCATGAACATTGGATTTTGTTCTCCACCAATAGGAACATATCAGTTTTTTTCCATCAAACAAGTTAAGATGCTTGAAATTTGCATGCCTTTTAGATCTATGAATCTAGAGATGAAGTTTCTTTTTAAAGCTTTTGAAGTGTTGTCATAGAACAGTCTGCTGTAGTTACAAACATCTGCTTTGTTAACTTAAAACTAAGCATTCGCAAATATTGAAACTTAAGATGACAGCAATTCAGCTTTTAAGTCCTCAGCAATTCAGCTTGTACGCAACTGATATAACCCCCCCTTTTCTCTAAAATTGACTACAGCCTTGCGGCTCCACAGTTATTTTGCCATTTCTAGGTTGCTGCTGCTGATAATGTATGTGAGTCTTACATGCTGTCTGTGTTCTAGTTCCCTTCTGGTTTACAAAGCTTGCCAAATAAAGTTAAAGGGAGAAGGAATTCAATTATTAAAAACCCATCGTGGCTGCTTTATCCTATTTTCAGTTCATCTTGCTTGGAGCACCTGGAAGTAGCTTAATTTGTAAAACAACTCGACAGGTGTGGCCAATACCCATGTGTTGTGACTTCTTACTATGGTCAGGGCTCTGAGGACAGATGAACCCAGATAATCAGTGAATTCTGTGATGTATTTGGAAGGATGTGGTGAAGAGCTACTTACAGAAGCATGGATGTCTCAAAGGCAGTTTTGACACAGACATGCACATTCCAGTATGTGTGACAACTCACAAAAGCTGTACAACCTTGCAGACATCTCAATGGGTTGTGGGGCTCTTCTAGGCAGCTAGGCTATTGGGGAGCAGTCTCATCTCCAAATATTTTACTGCTTCTATAACACTATGGAGGGACCTTGTGAATTCTACTACTTTTAGCAACTTCCTGAGTCTCCAAACCTCCTTTCTACTTCCAGTAAGGAATGTTTCAGTTATGAAGAAATTGCTACCCAGCAGAGAAAGGTGGAGGAGGATCTATCTATATCTATACCTATATCTATATATCTATATCTATACCTATATCTAAATACATAGATCTATATCCGTATCTATATCATCTATATCTATATCTACATCTATCTATATCTACATCTACTTGTGTCTGTATATCTATTATATCTATATCCAATGTGTGTGTATGATGCAAAGGAAGAAGTCATTAGGAGTATAAATTTCAAATGAATTACTAAAGCCTTGTATTCTGAAATAAATTTGGAAATGTATGTTAATATATTTTAGCATATTGTGAACAAAGATTGAAGATTGTAGCCAAAGTAATCAAAAGAAAATTTTTAGAAGAAGCAGTGTCAAAAATTGCATCTTTGGTGGCTTGTACATGGGAAAGACCTTGATTCACAAGAGACTAGGAACAGCTTTAGCAGCAACAGTGGAAAACGAACAGATAGAAATCAATGCATTTTAAAGACTGCTAGCATGTGGAGGATGCAGTAAAGAAGGGGTCAGTAATTCCTTTGGGTTTCAGGCTGGGAGATGGAATGTCAGAAAGAATATTTAAGGGGACATTAGAACAGGACAGGAAAGGGTTCCTTTCTGACAGCCTAGGTCTGTGCATCATGCATCCTTCAGTGATGCTCAGTGTTATACTTTCAAGAACTGATATAGAAAAATGAGTCCTCCAGCCTTGAATGCACAGGGCTTAGATTGAGGATTGCCCAGGACCACCTGAAGCACAGGGAGTGTCTAAGTGGATTCTTTGGAGAACCTTTAGAACAGAAAGGGAAGAGTGAGTTAGACTTTATCTTGACACAAAATGAAACAAAGAAGAAAGAACTGAAGAAAATTACAGGTTTATATTGCTGATGGACAGAAATTCAGAAATTCTCAACAGATTGTTGGCAAACCAACTTAAGTTCATACAGCAAAAATCATTCACCACAAAAGGCTGATGTCAATCCAGGAAGGCAAGAATGATTCAAAATATGGAAATCAATAAATATTGTTCACCATATAAATAAATTCAAAGATAGACAATACATGATCATCTCATTAGATTCAGAGAAAGCTATGGACAAGAATCCAACATCCCTTCATGATAAAATGATGGAGAACCTAGGGAAAGAGGGCACATCTCAACACAGTAATGGGTATGTATAGAAAACTATTCCAAAAAGCATGCCAAGTGGAGAAAAATTTATTTCCACTTAGTTCAGGAATAAGGCAAGGATGCCCTCTCTCTCACCCCTGTTCATTATGGTTCTGTAAGTCTTGGTCAAATCTATACTTCAAGAGAAGGAAATAACACCATACAAAGAGAGAAGAACTCAAGGTACTCTATTCGCAGATTATGGGATTCATTATAAGAACTCAACCAAGAATCTTTTATATCTAATTTTAAAAGGTCAGGAAATTAGCAGGATACAAAATTAACACACACACACACACACACACACACATACACACACACACACACACACCTTAGAATAAACCTAACCAAGAAAATACCTCTACAATGAAACCTTAAGACACCAGAAAAGACATTGAAGATGACACCAAAGGACAGAAAGACTCCTATACTGTGAAAATGGTCATCTACCATTTATAGAATGACTTTCCAGTGTAGGCTGTCTTTACTTTTAAAAAATAATTATCTTCATTTTATATGTATGGATGTTTTGCCTATATGTGTATAAGTGAAACACATACACCTAAGGCCTGCAGAAGCCAGAGGAGAGCACTGAATCCCCTGGTTGGTGGGATCACCCTTCATGTCAGTGCTGGGAGCCAAAACTAGATCCTATGTAAGAACATCCAGCCAATGCTCTTAACCACTAAGCCATCTTTCCAGCTTCTCCCTTTCCCTTTCTTTTTTTATTTTTCTTTTGAGACAGGCTCTCCCCGTAGCCACAGCTGGTCTAAACTTGCTAAATAGACCAGTCTGCCCTCCTTGTCACAGAGGTCTACCTCCTTCTGCCTCCCAAGTGCTAGGATGCAAGGCTTCTGCTACCATGGCTTGGCTTCTTTTACCTTTTCAAGGCAGTATTGCTACTATTCTTTTTTTCTCCTTGTTTTTTCATTACTTCTTTGGGAATTTCCTCAACTTTTCCCAGACTCTTCAGCCATTTCCTACCAATTCAATTTTGTGCCCTTGTTTTTAAGCCTATACAGTCTAATTTGCACTGTCCATATACCCCTGCATGTGTGGCCACCTAATGCAATGTAGTCGACCTACCAGGGGCCACACCATTAAAAACAAAATAGAAACAGACTCTCCCTTTCCCAACAGCTACCAGCTGCCGACAGATCCCCAGCCTATGTGGAAGCATCATGATCCCCCTCTGCTTCCCACGCTGCATGCTATCTTAACGACTGTGGTTCACATGTGATCTGCTGAGTCCAGGTTCTTTTGAGGCATTTACCACCTTTAGCTCTTACAACATTTATACCCTCTCTTTTTCAATTTTCTCTTTACCTGGGAAAGAGAGAGCATAAGAAGGGTGTCCTATCTAGGGCTGAGTACTCTGCAGTCTCTTATGCACTGCACCTTCACCAGTTGTGGGTCTCTGTGTTAACTGCCATCTACTACCAAAAGAACTTTCTTTATAAGGGTTGCTAGATATACTAATATAACATTTAATTGATTCTTATTGATGCAATGCTTGACAGAAAATTTGACTTCTACCTCTTTATGTTTGTGTCCATTTATCATTCTTCCATTGTATAAGTACCACATAATTTTTTTCTTCAAAAAGAGTGACATTTCCCATGGTTAATCCCAAATTCTTCAGTGGCTATATCTCCAAGGCATGAATCATCTGAGCCCTAGTCCTAAAAACTAATCATAATTCTGGACTTAAAGCTTAACCCCCTCACTAGTGCACATCTTATATCTGCATTTATCAAACTATTACGCCCCCTACAATGTCCTTTCATGTCCCTCAGTTCCTGCTCACTCATCTGAATGCACCCACTCATGATTCATTCGGCCTCCTCCTCTCCTTTTTCCTATGTATATTTTTATTAATTACAATTCATAACTTCTAAACAATAGAGAGACTAAGAACTGGGGTTTCTTAGAGTAAAATACTGAATCTTTAACCATATTTTGTTTCTTTACATAAAAGATACTAAATCTGTTACGTTAAAATACCTTTTATATATTTTACAAAGAAAATAAGGTGTGTTTTCATGTAAAATAAAGTAGATATTATTTAAAATATGAAGGGTAAGGTTAAAATATAAGCTATATCTGTGTGGGAACATTATAACCAACATATAAAATGTAAACAGAAAAGAAATAGCCATTTTATTTCTTAAAGTAGCTAAATTATACAGGAGAATACTTACATAAGTCAAGAAACTCTATTGCTTTCAAATATGGAAATAAAAATAAAGCTAATGCTGCCTAAACTTTTAGGGTCATACCATTAGAAATGCATAGTAGTTGAAATAAGTTGGCACAATTACTTGCTTGTCTGCATACTGGGCAAAGCTTCTTCCTTTCTCCATCTTCTGGCTTATGTAAAATAGAACCTCTATTCCAGAGTTTCAGTAATGTCTATTGTACTAATGTATCTGGATCCCCAAGGTTCCCAAGAATTCCTTGCTCATTGTGGGTGTTTATGTGCATCAACAGACATTAACAGCTTCCAAGCATGCTTCGATCAGTGAGGCTGGCCAGTCCCAAACCCGCAGTAGACACAGCACACTGATGTTGCATGTGGACCTTTAGTATGGAAATGTGTCTACTTGCAATCTCCAGAGCTGTTTTCCACACCAGCATCTCACCGGGAAAGGAATCAGTGGAGGGTCTTTTGAGGAACCCCAAATCCCTTCCACTTAAGTAGCCCAGGGCACTGGAACAATCACGTGCATGATGTTGGGCAAAGGTGGAAGGTCCTGGCAGCCAAAATGGCAAGAACCTCAGTGAGAGTGTCTGTGACTGCCTCTCATCACACACACACAGACACACACACACACACACACAGAGAAAGAGAGAGAGAGAGAGAGAGAGAGAGAGAGAGAGAGAGAGAGAGAGACAAGCCAAGGAGCTGAGGTCCTCAGAGAACATCTCCCACCAGTCACAAGCAGCCTCACCTTTTCAACTCTTCCTT
>VZQC01007405.1:177351-228501 GCA_009823505.1 Rhizomys pruinosus | reverse complement strand
CCCCCCCCCCCCCCGTATTGCTCTTTTCACTCAGGGTTGCTTTGCTATTTGGTATCTTTTGCTTTTCCATATGAATTTAAGGATTTTTTTTCCCAACTCTGAAAAAATTCATGGGGATTTTAACTGGGATTGCATTGAATCTACATATTAATTTAGACAACTTTACTATATTAATTTTTTCCAATCCATGAACATGGGAGGTCTTTCCATCTTCTGATGTTTTCTTCAATCTCCTTCTTCAGGGATTTATAATTTTTGTTGTAGAGGTCTTTGGTTTCTTTGGTTAAGTTTGTTCCCAGGTTTTTTTGGTGGCTATTGTGAGTGAGAAGGTCTCCTGGTATTCCTTCTCCAGTTGCTTGTTGTTGGTGTAAAGAAAGGCTGCTGATTTTTGTAAGTTACACTTTTACTGAAAGTCTTGATCATTTCTAGGAGTTTTCAGGTGGAGTTTTTAGCATCCCTTAGGTAAACTATCATATTGTCTTCAAAAAGGGATAGCTTGACTTCCTCTTTTCTAATTATACTCCTTTAATTTCCCTTTCTTGTCTTATTGCACTAGCAAGCAATTCAAGCACTATATTGAAGAGGAGTGGTGATAGTGGGCAGCCTTGCCATGTTCCTGACTTTAAGGGGAATTCTTCTAACTTTTCTCCACTTAGGATGATGTTGGCTGTGTGTTTGTTATATGTGGCTTTGATTACATTGAGGAATGACCCCTCCAGTCCAATTCCCTCTAGGACTTTAAGCATGAAGGGATGCTGGATTTTGTCAAAGGCTTTTTCTGCATTGATTGAGATGATCATGTGTTTTTTTTTTCAGCCCATTTATGTGTTTTATGATATTTATTGTTTTATGTATGTTGAACCATCCCTGCATTTCTGGTATGAATCCAACTTGGTCATGATGGATGATATTTTTGATATGGGCCTGTATGCGGTTTCCAAGTATTTTGTTGAGAATTTTTGCATCTGTGTTTATTAGTGAGAGGGGTCTATAGTTTTCTGTTTTGGTTGAAGGTGGTGGAGCCTTTAAGGGTGGAATCAATGAGAAATCCTTGGGTCTATTGTCCACCGAAGGAAATGCTGGTCTTCTGGAATGACCTCTCATGAGAAAGTTCACATAAGAGCAAACCTAGCCTTGAAATGCTCTCTTCTCCATGTGACAATGTTGTCTCTTACATGACACAATCAAGAGCACCCTCACCCAAACTGAATGATGCCAGGGTCCTCAGACTTCCCCACATGAAGGCTAAGTAAATGTCTTCTTTATTAAGTAAGTCTGCTTCGGGTATTTTATTACAGTTATGAAAAACAAACTAATATGTGAAGGTTGGTGGGGTTTGTCTATTTGCATACTCCCCCAGCTGGAGGTGATCCTTTAGAGAAGTGGTGTACTAGCTAGTTCCTGTCAGTCAACTTGATACAAACTAGAGACACCTGAAAAGAGGTGCCCTCAACTAAGGAATTACCTCCATCGCATTGGCCTGCGAGAGTGCCTTGTCAGACATCTTCATGATTGCTGCTTGATATAGGAAAGTGTAGCCCAATGTGGGTGGTACCGTCTCTAGGTAAGTGGGCCTGGCAGCTCAGCAAGCCAGAGGAAGGAAGCCAGTAAACACCATTCCTCCATTGTCTCTGCTTCAGTCTTGCCTGACATCCCTCAGAGATGGAATCTGCCTTGGAAGTGTAAGCTGAAATCAATTGTTTTGGTCAGTGCTTTTTTTTTTTAATCACAGTAAGAGAAAGCAAAGTAGAACAGATATCGGTGCCAGGTGAATGGAGTGAGATAGACCTGCCCATGTTTTTCTGTGGAGGATTGTGGAAACCTTTGGAACTTCAGGCTGGAAATGCTGTTGAGAGCTCGAAGCTTAGTGAGCAGCTCTCACTAAGGAACTTGACAATGCTGAGAGAAATGCAGGTGACAAGGAGCCTGGCTTGTGAAGTTCCACAGTGAAGCTTAAGAGTTCTTCAAAGACTATCAGGGCTGTTGATGTGATCTTTTGAATAAGGAATGTATATGTAGTCTCTGGTCAGCTGGGACTGAAGAGTCAGCTGTGATTAACAAGAGACCAGCACCACTGAAGCAATGGACACTGGTTAGCTGAGGGTGAGAAATTAGCCGTGGTTAAGAAGAGACCAGCATAATTGAGATGGAGTCTTCTGGGAAGTATTTCTTCAGGGTCAGCACTCAGCAGCTGTGCTCCAGAGGGGCCCAAGGCTACATCTGAAGCTGGAAGCCAAACTTGGCAATGTGAGAGTCTCCCTCGTGGTACTGGCTTTCGCAGAGCGAAGAATATAGAAGGGGTCATGGGGAGAAGCTGAGGCCTGGTGCTGGGGGAGGCCAAGTGGCCATTGGTGAAGATCCAGCCTCAGCTGCAGAGGAGAGCCCAGCATATTGGAGATGTCAGCATTGTGGGACCACCAAGGGTAGCGGCAGGTGTGGAGTGGAGCTGGCCTGACCCTAGGAAACAAGTTGTTTGTGCGGCAGAGCCAGGGAATTGGAACTGCCCGAGCCTTTTGGAATCCAGAAGATGGTGAGTGAGTTCCAGATGTTAGACAGTGAGCTACTCTGCTAGACTTTGATTTTGCTTTATTGTGCCTGGTTCTTCCCTTTTTTCCACATCAACTTTACCAAAGGGAATTCACACAGGCGACACATTTAGCATTGATTTATATATTAGTAAGTTATACACATAATGTGACATCCATAGCAACACAAAATGTCTCACAATTTCCACCAAACTGCTAACTTATTTCACATGTCACTTTCATGAAAAATAGACTGGGAGATTCTTACTGGCATGCTAGGTGGTTATTTCCTTTTAAAATAAGAAAATATTTAATTTGCTTTTGATTTTACGGGACCCACAGTTTATATTAAATACTATGCATTTTTTGTTATTATTTTTATTTTATGTATATGAGCATATTGCCCGCCTGCATGCATGTAAGTGTACCCATGCCATGCAATACCTGCAGAGGTCTGAAGAGGGCATCAGATCCCCTGCAAATGGATGTATGGATGGTCATTAGCCAACATGTGGGTTTGGGGAATCTAACCTGGATCCTTTGCACGAGAAGCCAGTGCTCTTAACTGCAGAGCTATCTCTCCACCCAGACTGTGGGACTTTTAAACTGTCCTTTTTTTTTTTTTTTATCTTATGAGTGTTTGGGCTGAATGTATGTAAGCGTACCCATGTTATGGGGGACCTTAGTTGAGGCATTTCCTCCATCAGATTGGTCTGGGGGGCATGATTGATGGTTAAGGTAGGAGGCCCAGCTCGTTGTGGGTGGTGCTGCCCCTTTGTAGGTAGCCCTGGGCCGTATATAAGAAGAGTGACAAGCAAGCCAGCGACAGCACCGTGGTAAGCAGCAGCGCTCTCCATGGTCTCTGCTTCAGTTGTTGAATCTAGGTTCTTGCCTTGTGTTCCTATGGTGGCTTCCCTGGATGGCAGACTCTAACATGTAAGCTCAAGTAAGCCCTCTCCTCCTCAAATTGTTCTTGGTCAGCGCTTTATCACGGAAACAGGAAGCAAGCTGGATATCTGGAGAAGCCAGTTTCTTTGAGCTTTTTGTATTGATTCATCCAGTCAGGTGCAAGGCCACGGAAAAGCCATAAAAGTCTTTGTGGGGACACACAGTGATCCAGGAATTTCTCCAGGTTTCTGCATGACCTTTGAATCTGACTGCTCACGGCTCAATCTGACATCACGGTTCTCTATTCTGAGCTGGGCCTGGGGCTGCTCCTGATTCTGGGCCTTGATTCAGACAGGGGAAGCTCCTGGCAAATACCATCTGATGGACCCTTGCACCCACCTCTCAGGATGCTCAAATTACCCTCCAGGACCTCATCATCTGGACTTCCCAACACGTTCTTCCAGAAGGAGCATCGCACCGGGCTGATTAAAAAGCTAAATGAAAACAGTTGGCCACCTGACCTAGTATTTATGTGCATGCTTCTAAATCACCTCAAAAGCAGAGTCCGCATGTTTTATACCAGGAGGCTGACTCTCAGAGAGGGAGAGGAAAAGAGCAAACAGCTGAGGGACTGGTGGGTGGAGGGGGTCCCCAGAGTTGCCCTCTGGTCATGACATTATCAGAAACACCAAGTCCATTCTTGATCCTAAAGGGGAAAAAAATTCTTGTAGCCTCTTAGCTGGGAGAGACCGGTTAGAAAAAGCAGATTAAAAAAATTTTTTTTAATTAATTTTATTTATTTCTGTATGTGTATGAATTTACTGTCTGCATGCAAGTTTGTACACCCATGTTGTGCAATGCCGTGGAGGTCAGAAGAGGGTGTCAGATTCCCCTGGAAGTGGAGTTTTCCTGGAACTGGAGTTTCAGACGGTTCTCTGCTGCCATGTGGGTGCTGGGGATCGAACCAAGTCCTCTGTAAGAACGGTTGACACTCTTAACCACTAGGCCATCTCTCCAGCCCAGAAAAAGCAGATTTACATGAGTGAAAGAGACATGTATAGACATGCATACTTCATATATATCCATGACGCCCACCTATAGGATGAGATATTGTTTTAATATAATTGAAAATTCATCCTCTAAGGATTTCATGTATGCAACCAGGCTGTTCTGATCACCTTCATCCCTCCTCCCTCCCTCCCACTCCTCTTGGACCTCCCAACTCTCAATCTCCTCCAAACCTCACGCCCAGAGTCTAGTTAGTGCCACCTCATGTACCCATGGGAGTGGGGTATATGCTCCAGTGGAGCATGGTCAACACACCTGGCTCTCCCTTCCTTCATGCCACCAACTGTCCATAGCTCCCAAGTTAGGGGTGGAGCCTCAGGTACCCCATCCATGCTGCAATGTTGGCTGGCTTCACCTTGTTCAGGTCTTGTGCCAAGGATCCTGTCATGTTAAGGTGACACTGTCTTCCCCTGGTCTCCCTGACCTCTGGTTCTTACCACCATTCTTCCTCTCTCTCTCTCTTTTTTTGGGGGGGGGTTTGAGATAGGGTCTCCCTGTAGCCCCAGCTGTCCTGGAACTCACTCTGTAGATCAGGCTGGCCTTGAAGTCACAAAGATCCACCCACCTCTGCCTCCCAAGTGCTAGGATTAAAGGTGTGCACCATCACACCTGGCCCTTCTACAGTATTCTTAAAGAAGGCTTTGAATTCCAGTTTAGATAACATCTTCATCAAAGATCAGTATAGTTTTCACAAAGGAAAAGACAAGTTGAGTCTCTAGGACAGCACTTGGGGGAAGACCATTGATTGGCAGCAAAGCTGAGCTGGTGAAGCTCTTTACAGGAGATGCTCTGGAGCCATCTCCAGGCCTGTCCAGAAGTGTCTTGAATGGCAGCCGTGCCCCTCAAACTCCACGTGTCATGTGTTGGTGGACTTTGAGGTATGGGACCTTTGGTAAGTGACTGGAGTACTCATTCACTGGTTGATGGGCTAACGGGTTTTCCTGGGATTTACCATGCTATGGGACACTTGCTTTGCCTTACCACACGATGCTCCCTCCGTGCTATGACAGAGCAGAAAGGTCCCTTCCAGATGGCAGCACAGTGCCCCTGGACATCACAGCCCCCACAGCCATGAGTGGAAGAAGTCCCTAGGTTTTGGTAATTACCCAATCTGTGGTTCAGTTGTAGGAACAGAACAGAGTAAGACAGCAATTAGCCTGGTTTCCTTAGTCGAGGGGATAGGCATGGGGGCTGGGAGTGGCTGGGAGTGTCTGCCTCTGCTCCTTGTCATAGTGTCCCAGGGCAGAGGCTTCTATTACATTTGCTTTCTCTCAGCTGCTTCCAACCCAACAATCCTTCTCATTTGGGGAAGGTTAGTCTCTCACAGTCTATTTTCTCCAACACAAGCCAACTCAAGTTCTATATAGATTTCCTAATAGAAAGCCAGCCTGCCAAACCCAGGAGGAAGGGTCCCCAAGGCTAGCCTGGGAAAAAGAAACATGGTTTGTGAGGTTCCTCTGTCTGGTGGCCTTCTGGGCCATCATACCACCATGCTGGGGGATGCTATCTTGCTTTCCTCTGAAGTTTCGTATTGGTTTTTAAAGTCAGTATCACTTACAAGCAAGTCCCCATTCAGTGTGGGCTCGGTGACTCTCCCAATGTGCGGACATCTTATCCCCAGTGTTAAACTTTCCACTGGGTATGGAAAGATATTTCTGCCCTTCCTTTTCAAAGGAATAAACAGAACACAGGGGGAGAGGAAAAGCAAGCCTGGCCTTCTAGGGACCTCCGGGAAAAGCCACTAATCAGCAGGCAGTCAGAAGCCTGATCATATCTTACAGGTGCTGAATTCCTGGTCATCCCCCGCCACCCCTCACCCCCAGTCACTCGGTTTCCACTTGAGTTTGTGTCCTTCCTCTTCTCAAAGGCCTAAGCTTTGCGTCACTCTATAGCTACCAGGGCCATGAAATACTGTGTCTCACAGGAAAGTTCAGAAGGAGTCTGTTAGAAACTGGGAGCCTGTCCTCTTAGCCAGATCTACAGAGCCCAGATCATCTGCCCAGAGATCTGCCCAGAGATCTGCCCAGTGATGGAAATGAGGAGGAGCCGAGGAGGTCGAAGGAGGCTGATAACTACTTGCTCTGCACTCATAGAGAATAAGAATGGTATTATCTAGGAGAGAAAAAGCAGAAGCAAAAGTAAGGTTAGGGAAAGTTCTCAGAGAGCAGCCAAGGTAACGATTCTAAGGCCCCTGGATCCAGGGCTCTGGGAATGGGTTAATGAACACCCAGAAACCATCTCCACCTCTCACCCCTTTCTCCTAAGCTTCTGATGCAGCAAAGGAGGGCAATTCTCCCGCCCCCCTCTTTCTCTCTTCTTTTCTACCTATATGCTGATTAGCAAGAAGGTTGTGGGTTGATCTGGAGCCTCAATGGACTCTGTTCTTAATTAATCTCTCATCTTACAGTTAAGTTGTGAATTGGTCATGAGAGCTGGAATCATTCATCTCACTATGGGCTGTAAAATACTGATTCTTTAATCTTACCATTCCTTTAACATTATTGGATAGTATTCTTTGCCAAAGAACATTTTCCTTACTTTAAAAACAAAACAAAACAAAACACCACACACACACACACACACACACACACACACACACACACACACTCTTCTTTACTATGAGTTCCTTTGGGATCAGCAAGTGGTCTCTCTGGATGTTTGGTTAGCATCTGTTGCTGTGGGTGGAATGAGATAGTAAATGCACACATTTTCCCGTCAGTGTTAGATTTTTGATAATATTATTATTTAATAACCATTTATCCAACACACAACTTTCTAGCATCTTCTGTGTATTTGACACTATTCTAGGTGCTTGAGATACAGCAGTTAAGAGAGAAACAAACCTTCATGAGTTTTCATTCAGGAGCAGCCATCAAAAAAGAACAAAATATATATGATAAGTGGTGGTAAGTGCCATGCAGGGCAAAGAAGAATCAGAGGAGTCTGGGGGGGGGGGGGATTTGCAGTTTTACATGTGATTCATAGGATTCCTGAGATGGTCCACAGTCAAGCAAAGACTCTCAGAGTTAAAGATTAAAGACATGTAGACATTTGCAGGGGCTAACACTCCATGTGTCAAGGCCCTGGGGTGGGTGTGAGCCTGGGCCGCTGGAGTGAACCAAGGTGCCAGTATGCCTGGAGGTAAGCTTACTAGCGAGAAGGGTTGGACAGGAGGGTGGACTGCAGGTCTGGCAGGGTGTCTTGAAGGCCACAAGACCTTGGCGTATACTCTGAGCAGCATAGGCAACTACTGGAGGGCTCTAGTGAAGCATACCTTGGCCCCCACTGGAGGGACCTCAGTTAAGGAAAGACATCCTATCCCTTTCTTTTTAACAGATAATCTATAGCTGTTGATTACCCATCCTATTTCTTGGGGAGAAGGCTCACATAAGAAGGACCCAGGATTTCAGAGGTTAGTAAATGACGTGTCTCTGGTGGACATCTATTAAGCAGTAAAGCCCTGATCCAAACCAGGCCATTAGCTATCAGTTTATAAAACAAAACAGACACACAGACCTTGTTAAGCAATGGAGTGGGGCTCAGGGTTATCTGTGTTGGATGTGCAGCTCCCTGGCTCACAGCTTTAGAAGACTCTGTTTCCATTCTCTGGAAAAAAAAAAAAAGTAACGTGCTTAGCTCTGGGCAAGGCTCTGCTCTTAATCTTGTCTTTTCTCACTGAGGGGTCTCATCTTTCCAAAAGATGACATCTCTAAAATCGTGAGTGCAATAAACTTAAGGTCGTAGAAAATAGCTCTTAAAAAGACATTTTCATGAGCTGTAAAAAGTAATCACAGTTTGTCAAGTCAGCAGATCTCTCCCCTCCGGCCCTCTAACCGTCACTAATGCCTTTTTTGGAGAGAGCACAGTATTGTTCTTTCCCTTTGCAAAGCTGTTGATGGGAGAGAACTATTCTTTGAGACAGTGGGGCCTGTGTAGTAACTTTAGCCACTTGGGGCTCAGAAGAGAATTTTCCTCGACAGTTTTATTGATTCTTTTGGCTTCTCTATTGGGGAGAAAGGCCGCTAACCAGAGAATTCAAATAGCCACTAAAAGGTGGTAAAGAGCCACTAAAAGGTGGTAAATTTTAGAGAAAAAGGTAAGGAAAGCCCAGTTTTTCTGATGGAATAACTGTAGCAAAATTAATAATAATAATAATGATAATAATGAGAATAGAAGGATGCTGTTATGTTTGTATTACATTGGTCCATTCTGTTTGTCTTTTTTTTGAGACTGGGTCTCCCTGTAGACACAGCTGGCTTGGAGCTTGTTATGTAAACTATGCTGGCCTTGATCTTACAGAGAGATCCATCTCCTTCTGCCTCCAGAGAGCTGGAATTATAGGTGTGCACCATGCCTGGCCCTGCACTGGTCTATTTGAGAAAGATCAGTAGTGGCATAATTCATATAAAAATAATCAAGACGCTTTTAGAAAAGAAGGTCTGACATGCTAATAATCAGCCATTCAGCAGTTTGGAAGAAATATAAGCATCATTTTTGTACTCAAGTCTTGCCAATTTGAATACTGTATCTATTATTGAATTCTATATGCTGAGTCCTTTGGCTGCAGTAAAACACCTGTATGTAGAGGAGAGGGCCTCGTTCTACCTCTCAGGTATACTAGGACAGTGTAGCCCCAGATCCTTCTCCTGCCACACATCCATTTGGATGAGGGCTGTGGCCGTGGGGCCCAGGCCAGTAGGAAGAGGTAAGATCCAAAGTTCAAGATCTCAGCTGAGCTTCCTGATGAGCCTGGAGAAGCACTTGTATTCTGCTTTATGGTTAGGGCAGCAGTCTTGAAGATGTAAGCTGATCATCTTGGTACGCTTGGCCAGTCACTATAGAGCTTAGAATTTAGCCAGGGTCTTCTGAGCTTAAGACCCAAGAACCTTGGCTACTCTGCTCCACCGGCTCAGTATTGTTCCAGCTCTGCTATCAGAAAGCAAGTTTGTCTAATGCCCATCATCCTCTGTGATACTTCTTAGACCTCTTTTGGTCCTTGAGACTGACTGAGCACTAACTGTCCATCTGGTAGGCTGAGCAGTTATGTCATATGCCTAGAGCACTGCTAGGCATTCAACCCCACCCTGAAGAGGCTAGTGAGCTCAAAGTATGAGAGAGACAGATTCTACCTGAAGAGGTCAGGGGTCTCAGTCTTATGCATGAGTCCACTCCCAGCTGTAAGGACTCCCTACCAAGCTTTCATATTTTTCAACATCATCGCTTTAATGAAGTATTCTATAGGAGGGAAAAAAATGTTCAGTGACCAAACTGAATTTACATGAAAACTTCCCATTTCTACTATGTTAATAGTTTTATTGTTTGAGAATTTCACAGGATGCACTTGGTCATATTCGTTCCCCATCCCAACCCCTCCCAGCCACGGCATCTCCCCATCCACCCAGCTTCTTGTTCTTACTTAATTCTTTTAAGACCCACCTAGGGCAATGTGTATTGCCAAAGAGTACTGTGCGTGGGTCCTGCCGTGGAACTTGGTCAACCTACCAGAAATCACACCCTTAAAGAAAAATGAGGACCCCCACCCCCCGGCCAAGAGCTGTTAAAGCTAGTAACTCCTCAGCCAGGGATAGGATATCGTGTCTGCTACCACCCTTCCATGCTGGGTTTGTTATCTGCCCTGAGCTTGTGCATGCTGTCACAATCTGCTTGAGGCCTGGTGCAGGCTGTCATGATTGCTGTGAGCTCATATACAACTTCCCTGTTAGGTCTGGGACAGTTTCCTTGTTTTCAGTCACCACCTCTGGCTCTTACAGTCTTCCGCCCTGTCTTCTGTGAAGATCCCTGAGCCTGTTGACATAGCTCTCCCACTTAGGGACCGGCACCATTTGTCGAACATGCTGTCTTATCTTTGATGTATATTTTTGGCCATTTGTCCACAGGTGGATGTACTTATATCTGGTCCTTCAATTTTGTTTATATTCCAGTGCAGTGCTGTTTTTCTTACTAAGCAGTGGTGGCGGACACAATGAATATATTGTATTTAATATATTGAGATATGTCCCCTGTATCCCTAACTTGAAATCAGGAATGGTGATATGCCTAACAGTGTTCTTCCTTTTCAGGATTAATTTGTTCTGGGTCTTTTGTGTTTCCATATGAAATTTAAGATGATCTTTTTAATTTCTGTGAAGAATTATGTTGGGATTTTGATGATGATTGCATTGAATCTATGCGTTGCTTTTGGTAGGCTGGCCATTTTCATAACATTAATTGTCCTGCTCCGTGAGTATGGGAGGTCATTCCATTCTTTGGCATGTTGTTCAGTATCTTCAAGTTTTCATTATACAGGTCTTTTATGTCCTCAGTTAGATCTGTTTCAAGGTATTATGTTTTTGAGTCTCTGTGAGTGGAATTGTTTCTCTGGTTTCTTTGTATTGTATAGGAACGCTAATGATTTTGTGTGTTAATTATGTATAGTGCTATTTGCTGAATGTGTGCATCAGAGGGGGTATTTTCTGGTGGCGTCTTCGGGGTTTTTATGTATAGAATATCATCTGCAGATAAGGATGCTTTGCCTTTCCCTTTTCTACTTGTATCTCTTTATTTCTATCTATTTCACTTGTCTTATTGCTTGAGCTAAGACTTCAAGCAGTATGTTGAGTAGAAATGGAAAGAGTGGACACCCTGTATTATTCTTTATTGTAGTGGCAATGGTTCCAGTTTTTCTCTGATTGCCATGATGTTGGCTGTAGGACTGATGACTACTGCATTTGATATATTGAGCTATGTCCCCTTTGTCCCTAGATTCCCCAGGACTTTTATCATGAAATATGTTGGATTTTTGTCAAAGGCCTTTTCTGTGTCTAATGAGATGATCATGTGGTTTCTGTCCTTGACTATGTTTATGGGATGTATTATGTGTGTTGATTTACATAGATGGAACTGTCCATGCTTCTGTCAGATATCTTGTTGTAGCCATGGGAAGAGGGCCTAGTGCATTCTCACACATGAGTGTATTTCTATTATTTTTTTTTAATTTTATTTATTTTCTATGTGTATGAATGTACTGTCTGCATGCAGGTTTGTGCACCTGTGTCGTGCAGTGCCACGGAAGTCAGAAGAGGGTGTCGGATTCCCATGAAACTGGAGTTAAAGACGGTTCTCAGCCGCCATGTGGGTGCTGGGGATCGAACCCAGGTCCTCTGCAAGAGCAGTTGGTGCTCTTAACCACTAGGCCATTTCTCCAGCCCCATGAGTGTATTTCATAGTCAGCCGAGCAAAGCAACATTGGTGGATATGTTTATGCCAAACCCTCCAGATCAGACATCCCACATTATATTTTTGCATATTGCTCATAACATTGAAGAGTCAAGGCTTCCTCACTAATACCCCAACTCAAATGTTAAACTCAGTATTTATCACATGGTAACTCTACAAGAAAGCCAATCTTTGGGGAGAGAAGTGAAAACTTTGATCACGCTGATACCCTGCATGCAGACGCTGAGACTCTTTAGATTGGAAACAGCTGCTGGACTGGCCATTTTTCACACATCTTCTAAATGCTGGACCAGGGGCTTCATGGCTGCAAGCCTTTGAAGGAAAGGCAAATGGCATCAATTCCCTTCTCTTGAATGAGTGCTTTGAGAACTCAGAATGTTTTCAAAGAAAATAGCCCACACTACAGAATACCGAAATCCGGTGAATTCTGCCTCATCATCAAGAAGTCTTTCAAAATTAATAACACTTTAGAGCTTTAGAGGAAAGCAGGCCTCGGAGAGCATTGCCCAGAGCCCCTGAATGAGAAGAAAGGTGAAGTAATGAAGCAAATTTCCCTATTTGTGCAGTTAACACTGTGCTAATTCAAGTCTTTTAGCCTGCAGGAGCCTTGCACATGGCACTCCGGGGATTAATAAAGTCCATAGGGTCAATAGCTCAACAGCAGGAGGACCCTATAGACAAGGTGATCGTACATCCTTATTTCTTTATTTTTTATTTTAAAAATATTTTATTTTTTATTTTATGTGTATGAGCGTATTACCTACATGTGTGTAACTGCACCTGTGTCATGAAATGCCTGCAGAGGTCAGAAGAGGGCAGCATATCTCCTGGAACTGGAGAGACAGTCAGTTGGTAGCTACCATGTGGGTGCTAGGAATTGAACCCATGTCCTCTGCAAGAGCAGTCAGTGCTCTTAGCCACCGAACCATCTCTCCAGACCTACCTCCTTATTTCTCAGATAAGAAAATACAGAAGGCTCAAGATCAGTTGGGATAATTACCAGAACTCAGGCGTCCTAAAGCAGTGTTTTCCAATGGTACTTATGACATCTGTAACAACAGAAATGTGTAATATGGTAGCCACTAAACACCTGAAATGTGGCCAGTACAACTGAAGAACTGAATGCTCAACTAAAATTTAGACAGACATGGGTCTAGTGGCTGCCATGATGGGACGACACTGACTTAGAGAACTGATCTGGATGTACGTGACGGCATCTTATTGTTTACTGTCCTCTGACAAGAACTGACCATTCAAACCACCAAAATGTGCCACTTGTGATAGTGTGGCATTATATATGTTTTATAAAGACCAGGAGTTCAATATCAATATAGGAAATTTGAAGAGAAAAGCTGTCTGCATATGTAATTATACAAGTGATGCTGAATTCATGAACATCAAGCTTTACTTACTTTTGTTTGAACAAAATTGTATGGTTTCTCTATAAGAATTTTATTACATTATTTGCTTGCTTGTTTGTGTGGAAGTATCGCATATGGACACATTGGTCATAGGACCATTTGTAGGAGTCAGTTCTCTCCTTCCGTCATGTAGGTTCTGGGGATTGAACTCATGCTCTCTGGCTTGGTGGCAAGCACCTTCATCCACTGAGCCATCTCAGCAGCCCTAATTATAGCCTTGGCAAGAAAGTGAAAACTGGACTGGATAGTGACAATGACTTTTTTCTTGTAACTTTTCAGATTATCTATAACATGAATTTTATCTATTATATTTTCCAAATACAATGTCTTCATAATTTGCAGAGGCCAAATTTTTATCCCTTTCCATTGAAACAGTTCCTTACAGGGATAGAAGCTGACTACATTGTTAGGAAAAAACAGGACCCACATCTTTGCTCCCTGCAGCCATGTGTTGCCTCAGAAGCTGACTGAAACCCTTGACCTACTTACCAGCAAGCTCAGCTCTTTGTTCAATTAGTTTCAGCAAATTATTAGAGAAAGAAGGTCCTTGTTGAATGGGGAGCTGCTGCGGGATGGAGATTTACCAGCTAGCATGACATCAAAGCTTCCAGAGACGCTTGCACGATCTGAAAGAGCAGCTTTTCAGATGACACCATTGATTCCAACATCATACAGTCTGGCATCGGGAAGTCAGACAGGAGACCCTCAGAGAAATAATTCAAAGGGGCAGGATGGGGAAGGCTCCACAGCTCAGCACGGCTCAGCGGCTCCAAGGGCCAAGGCTCTTCCCCTCATGAGCTTTCTCACACAATTTGTCTTTCTTGTCTTCATAATGTCTGGCCCAAAGGCTTGTTTATGAACCCTTGGCTTCCCCAGAGGAAACAAAAGGTTTAATTAGACAAAATTTGCCTTCAAGAATTGCAGCCCCCAACCCCGCCCCCGCCCTGCCACTTTTGGAGGGGCTGGATGGCCTCTTCATAAAATATCTCCGGTGTCCTTTTCTGAGCTGGGAATCTTCTACTTGTCAAACATTTGGTTCCACAGTTACATCAAGAACAAGGTCAGGCAGCTTGAAATCAGAAGATCAAGGCCTGTCCCTTTATCTAATTTTGTCTGGGACTCTTGGTTTGATAATGGGGATGGCTGAGGGCTGGGAATTTGAAAGCCACAGCCTTTCTCCCTAGGGAATCTGTGGTGGGAGCTGTCTCCAGAGCACTCTGACCACAGAGGGGATGAGGAGCCGGGAGGAGTCCCCTGGGCCTGAATGCAAACAGCTGCTTATGGACCTTTTCTTGGATGAACATAAAAGATGTCAAAGACAATTGCAGCAAAGCTTCTAAAAATCCAGACACTTTGATGTGACTCATTAATTCAAGGAAGGGGAAAACCATACACAAATCATGAAAAAAAATCTTTGTGAACATTTTTTGATCAAAATCAGGATTACTAATATTAAAGTAAATAGTGACTGTTTTGGTATGTGGACTGTGTTCTTAAATCAGTAGATGTCTACAAATCGCTGCACACTGGTGTGCCAAATCTTCAGCCCAAACCTCAAGGCAGGGAATATTATTTTTCCTAGTCAAGCAATGGAGAAAATAGATATTTGAGTCCTTTACTGTGACGCTAGACTGTTAGCATCTAACATTCAAGCAGATAATCGTGTCATGGGTCAATGTATTGCCACAAGTTATGTGAGGACAAGCCACTCTGATATGTGATTCTTTTGACAGAAATATAATTCTTTCCAATTTTGTTTTGTTGACAGTTTAGGCATCTATCTATTTTTGTTGACAAATAGATTAGGCATCATGGATAACAACTTGACTGGATTTGGGATTAACTAAAATGAGCAAGACCTTCTGATTGTATCATTTGAAGCTGGAAGACCCACCCTAAATGTGGGCGTTACCCTCTGATGGCAGCCCCTAGAGAAAGCATGGCAGAAGGGAACTCTTGCTTTTTTGCCTCTTGTCTTCTCTCTCATGGTGAATTCGTCTTGCTGCTGTGATCCAACTCCATGGATTCCAACATATACTGAAGTCTAGCAGATCTCCCGGAATCTATCAGGCCTTTACTGCAAGAGTGAAACTACTGAGACACCCAGCCTTGTGAACTGAGCAATTACTGGATTCTCAGCCTCTCCAGTGTGGTGCAGCCATTATTGGGCTACTCAGACTCTATCCTGTGAGCTAATCTAATAAACACACACACACACACACACACACACTTCTATGGATTCTGTTTCTTTAGAGAACTTTGACTACAGCATCCAACAGAACAGAAGCTGTGGATGGTTTTCTCAGAAGCAAAGTCTGCACTTACCCAAGAAAGAAGAAAAAACTCCACCAATGTATATGTGTGTCGTGAAGCACGTAATCAGAGTTAAACAATGTCTTTCTTTTCCATAATCATAAGACCTGAGGTTTTTTTCTCTAGGGAAACGTTTCAACATGAGAAAGAAAATGAATAGTTCAGAAAGCCCATGTTTTCAGTCTGCAGCCACATGGTTTAAATGACCTACATATTTATTAAGAGCTCTAAACAGCTAGCTTAATGTAGGGAGATGGGTCATTCAAGTTGAGAACAATCATGTTTAATACCTCTGCTCACTACAGGTTAATTGTACTTTTTAAATGTGTATGGCCTCAGCTGACAACATCCCTCATGATAAAAAGTTCCCTTGTCTGCCTGGAAATTTGTCATCTACTGGTGACAGTGGAAGTGCCAGTCGGCTCCTGGGTCCAGGCCCAACTGCTCTGGGCATCCTCCAGAATTAGGGGTTTATTAGGTACTTTCTCTTTATGTTCCAATGTACTGGCCTCCCATTTAGGGGTTACCATCTTCGTTCCTGGTACGTATGTTTTGTTACTGTAGGGAAAATCCCAACGGCCAGGATGTGGAGCCTCTTTCTTGGCATAGAAGCCTGACTCGGTTTCTCTCTGCATGGGGCATGGAAGGGTTCTAGAGAGCCACATTCATCAAGTGGAAAGGGTTACGAAGTTGACACTTACTTGCTATTTGATGGCACTGTAGAATTCTCATTTTTCAGGCAATGTAGAAGAGTTTAACTACATTGCTTGGAAAATGAAAATTTTTCAGGCAATGTAGTTAAAGAGTGTAGAGACTCTAGAGGTCACAGATCACCTGTAATCTGAGTTTCATGCAGTTAGCCTCCTGATATGCATACTGGTAACCAAACAGCCCTGTCAGAGGAGCAGTACATGGTCTTAAGGGCTAAGCCATCTCTCTAGCCTAAAGAGTCTTTATGTTTTAGAAATACAGCATCAACTATTTTAGATGAAACTGTGTAATGTCTGAAATGTAGGGGTAGAAGACTGGCTGTGAGTTCATAATTGTTGAAAACAAGTTGACAGGTTCAAAGGAGTTTACTAGGTTATCATGTTTATTTTGTTTTAGTTTTTTTTTTTTTTTTGGTCTTTTCAAGACAGGGTCTCTCTGTAGCCACAGCTGTCCTGGAACTCACTGTGTAGACTAGGCTGGCCTATCATGTTTATTTTAATAAATGGCTTATAGTATCCATAATAAATATTTCACAAAAATTTAAAAAGACCTATCCTTAAACAGTGCTCTCTGGGCTACCGACAGGTCTTGGGGAAGCGGGAGGAGACTGGGCCCTTCTCAACTCTGCTTTCACAGTCTTCGCAGCGTTCACGAGCCAGCACTCCACTGGGCTCTCTGCTTTCCTATGTGGGTTTTTAAAAAAATATTTTGTTTTTATTTTATGAATTTGACTGTACTGCCCACATGTGTCTAGGTGCACCCATTTCGTGCACTGTCCACAGAGGTCAGAAGAGGGTGTCAGATCCCCTATAACTTCAGTTAGGGACAGTTGTCAGCCGCCATGTGGGTGCTGGGAGTTGAACCCAGCTCCTCTGCAAGGTCAGTGCTCTCTGAGCTATCTCTCCAACTCTTGCCGTGTGGGTTTTTAAAAAATATTTTATTATTTTATGTGTATGAGTATTGCCTGCATGGATGTAAGGGCACCCGTGTCATGCAATGTCCATGGAGGTCAGAGTTACCAACTGTTGTTAGCGTCATGTGGGTGCTGGAAATCAAGAGCAGTCGGTGCTCTTAACCACTGAGCCAGGTTTCCAGCCCCTTTGCCCGCTGTTTTATCTCACAAGTGCAGTGTTTGTGTTGTGTAGCTCTCTGCTCTGTCAGATTGCTGGGTTGGACCATGTTTGTGAAACTCTTCTCCCACGGCCTGCAGCGTGGTCGTAACTGCATCAGCCTCCCTCCTGCATGGGTGACTCACCATCCCAACCGCCCTGGCTCATTTCTCCTTGATCCCTAAGCACAGCACCAATGCATTCTCTCATGGGTCTGATTTGAGATGTATGCATGCATGTTTTCAATTTCCACCTATTTTTAGTTTCATCTGAGCCCATATGGCTAGACAATGGCAGGAAGTGTTTCTCCTGGTGATCCCCCCACCCCACCCCAGCGCCTTCCTTCCTCCCCGGCCTGTTCCTCTCCCTTTGCTTGGCTCTCCTCCTCCTGTGTGCTAAAAGCAGCGCTTTTCAGAACCTTCTAGGACTCCGGCTCATCGTGTTGACTCTTGGATCCTGGATCCCTATTCTGAAGCATCCTGAGTTGTCAGGCAGAAGGAATTGGGTGACAGCCCAGGGCATGAACCTTCTGGTCCCCAGCGACTAGCTTCGACGTGTGAGGCACTCTGCTTTCCATACGGAAGCTGTAGTTTTCCCAGGCTGAAGAGCAAACATCAGCCTTCATCAGAGAGCTGTATGCTGCACCTTCTGATGGTATCATCAGCAGTCCAGAGAAGTGCAGGGGGTCCTTCCCATCCTACTCCTTACAGAGGCTGAGACATCTCTGCCCAACCACCAGGCAGAGAGTTCCTTGAGGGAGGAGGAAGGGAAACATTTCTGAGAACACATCCTCATTAAAACCCCCAAACACTGGGAAAGCAGCAGAGTATGGATGAGGGTGAGGCGGGGACGAGGTCTCTTGCACCATAATCTCAATTGAATTTGATTTCATCTTTCATCCTTATTCTTGAGGGAAGAAGCCAAACGTCAAGAGGGCAGATCTTGTGAGTATCCTCGCCCAGCCCTCCTGTGAAGTGCCCATCAGACACTGTTTACTTTTGTCTCATTTATTTTTTCAGTATCAAGCACCCAGTGTGGGTTGGGCATCGAGTTAGACACTGAAGAGATAACTTAGGTAGCCAAGAAATGGACTCTGTTTTCCAAAGAATTGCACAGGGAACCAAATCCATAAGGAGAGTTTAAGCTGTCAAATCTTGTAGGATCTGAAGTAGGAGGTCAGAGTGTTCCAGAAGTTCCACTAGGTTCTGGAAAACAAGGTCAGGTCCAGGCTCCCTGAAGCTTACCCTTCCTGTGTCCTCAGAGCCAAACAGACAAGCCACCTCTCCTGCTGGGCCTGGACATCGAGGTGTATGGAACAGTCGGTGAAGGCACACGACACTGGCCCTTTGCCCACAGCCTTACAAAAAGTTTGTGCCAAGGCTGAGGCTAGGAGAATGCCCCTCCCACTGGGCACTAACAGCCTCGGGTACCGAGTTGCTCTACTGAGTTAATTAATTTGAACATGTCAGCTTGTTTCACCCAAAACAGGACTAGAAAAATCACTTGTGTTTCTCTGCTTGAACTCTAATTTTTGAGCTCAGCGAAAGAACCATTTTGCAAATACTCTCCATTCTCCTTGAAGCACATGACAAGCAGAAGTCCCTTATGGTAAAAACAAAACAAAACAAAACAAAACAAAACAAAACGTAGTGCACATTCCAATAAACTTGCAGTCAACCTTAGCCCAGAAGCAAATCCCATGCAGAGAACACAATCCCTTGTTCCTCACAAATCTAAAGGGAGAGAGGCTTGTGGGCAGAGCTTTCATCCATACAGACTGTTGATTTGGCATCTTCTTGAAAATTCTACTTTAAAACTTGTTTTTATTACAGTGAACCTTTGGATTTTTCCTTGTTTACCTATTAATATCAAGAAAGAAAGTTCAAACAACAAAAAAATAAGTGCAGAAAATAAGAGAGAGGGAGGGAGAGTGAGTGGGAGGGGGATGTGGTGTAATTCAAATGAACTTGAAGCTAATGACATCTGCACTTGGCCGACTCCAACTTGGCCATATGCTATAAAAATGCTGCATTTAAGAGGTTAATGAACCTCAATTCCCTTTCAGATTAGCAAACTTTTCACTATCAGACTGTAAAGTTTCTAATGCTTATGTCTCGGAGGCTCCAGGGTGACCAAGGCAGGGAGAAGGGAAACTTCATTCAGACCCTGCCTCAGAGACTCACCTTCTGGATTCCAAGACCACAGAGGAGCCTGGGGCAATTGCCATCCCTTCTCTCATTTAGCTGAGCTCAGGATGGTCCAGGGAACTCATTTTTCTTCTTCTCCTGCAGCTAGGTGAAAGCTGAGACAGGATCTAAACATGCCACTTTGGGATTCATGTCCTTTAAATGGTTGCGTGTGCACTACACTCCCTGAGTTGTTTTCCCTCGACATTGTCTATGAAATCTTAAGGACAGGAGTAGACACCTTGACTTGAGAAATGAAAACCCTGTCTTGAGAATGCCAGTGTCTTCCTCCGATTTTCAACTCATTCACATCTGAGCAGTAAAATGGAAGAGGAGTAAGCCCCGATCTGATGAGGCCAGTGTACCATCCATCAGCTTTTGGTTATAGCAGTTTGCCTCTACTTTAGCTGATGTCCAGTGGCTTGGCATCAGAGTGTGGTCAGAAGATGCAGCCTCATTTCACAGCAATACAGGCTCTCAGTCCTTATTGTTGGTGTCGAGAGTAGAGAACGCACAACTATGCGACTTTCGGAGAAATGAACGCATGAGGTCTCATTTCTAGATGTCTGTCCTAAGGAAATGCTGAGATAAGGAAAAAATGTCATATTCTTTATGAACTAAAAATTAGAGTAAGAGCAGGGTAACTCATTAAAACATGGTGCTCTACTTATATTCTGTCCTAATCCAGGAAGGACATAAATCACAGCCACTCGAGAAGGATGCTGAATGTGGGTGGTGCTATCTCATGTGCTTGCTCCTGGGCTGAACGCAAGGAGACAGGGAACAGAGTGCCGGCACCCTTCTCTCTCTGCTTCCTGACTGACTGAAGAGGCCACGTGACTAACTGCCTCGTGGCCCTGACTCTGTGCCTTCTCCACTAACAGACTGAACCACAAGCCATGGGCCAAAGTAAAAGCCTTCCTTAAGTTGCTTTTGATGGATATTTTGTTTGAGCAACAAGAAAAATAACTAATACAAGGTCGCCTGTACTCAGCTTCACCCACCCAGGGCTCAGGGAACACTGTAGAAGAGGGGGCAGAAAGATTGTAAGAGCCAGGGAGGTGGTCCAAGAACAAATGGAAGTGAGTCCTGCAAGCTCCTGGGACCCAGTTCATATGAACCTAGAGCATTGGCGTCAGCGTGCACAAGACCCATGCACGCTCAGCTGAACAAAAAACCCAACACAGAACTGCAGAAATGGGTAGCAGAGCCCAACCTTGGCTGAGGAAATATTGGCAGCTGATGGCTCTCAGGTGAGGAAGACCTGACCTTCTTTAGAAAAGAAAGTCCGGATAGGCTGACTAGAGCTCAGGGGAGGAGCTGGCACTGAGGAGTGAGCAGGGAGAGTCGTTTGCTCTGTGGACACAAATGACTGAATGTGTGAATTCCAGGGGAAAGAGGAGTTGTGGGAGGGTGCTAATGGAAAAGTGGGTACAAAAGCAAGTAAGACTAATTGAAAAATTATGTATAAAACACATAAAAATTTAATTAAAATTTTATAATAAAAAACTATATAATTGAGCCCACTGTGGTGGCTGATGCCTTTAATCCCAGGACTCAGGAGGCAGAGACAGACAGAGCTCTGAGAGATTGAGGCCAGCCTGGTCTATATAGTGAGTTCAGGCCAGCTGGGGCTACAGGGAGACCCTGTCTCAAAAAAGCCCAAAGGAAAAAAATTATATAATTGGTGCCCAACTCCAGAGACCTTTATGGATAGGTTTAGAAACTTAGAGGGGTAGCTGCATTTTGACCAGCACACTCTGCGATTGTCCTGCAAGGATGCCCTTTAAGAAACATGGGGGCCCTGGGAGGTGGCTCAGTGAGAAAAGGCACTTGCTGCCAAGCCTGGAGACATGAGTCCACCCCCAGGACCCACATGGTAGGGGAGAGAATCCACCCCTATAAATTGTCCTCTGACCTCTGTGCCCCATGCCCACAATAAATGTGATAAGCAACTTGAAAAAGAAAGGCCGTAAAGAAATCCTAGAGTATAGGCCCTGCGGCAGGATGAGTTTGAAAGGCCCCTTCAAACATTCAAGGCATGCAGTTGGGACTTTTCTCATGCCCACTACGTGAGACTCCGGGGTTCAGCAGCCTGTGCTGACAATGGAGGCCGGCAAGGATTTTGTCATGTAGCCTCTTGGAATTTCCACAAAGAAAACACCACACAGAAAACTCATTACCTGTGCATGGATGTTGAAGCAATAGTGGGGAAGCAGGAATTTAGGTATCTGTAGAGCTGACAGGTTGGCGGAGCAACCTCCTGGCTTGTTTCTACTTCCTTGCTCTCCCATAGGCCTCCATCTCAATGGGGCTTCTCTAAAGAACAAACTCTCCCTTGGTTTATAATACTGTCTACACAGCCATTCATTTATTAACAGGGTAAGGAGGAACCAACAGCCCCCATACTCTTACAAGGCCCCATGAACCTTAGCCATCCCCAGCTGGCTGAGGCGTCACCAGTGCTATGAGCCTCTGCTCACAACTCCCAGGCTGCCAAAGTTTGAAGGGTCTTCACCCTGTGTTCCTTGGGTCTAGATAAAGAATTCAGAGACTCTGGGGACTTTTGGGGGTGTGGTGGTTTGAATGAGCATGTCCCCCATAGGCTTTAAGTATTCAGACATTTTGTCCCCAGTTGGTGGTGTTGTTTTGGGAGACCTTAGAAGGTGTGGCCATGCTGGAGGAAGTACATCATTGGGGGAAGGCTTAGCGAGTTTAATAAGCCTTGTAGTTTCCAGTCTCTCTCTTGACTTCCTGTGCTCATTGGAGATGTGAACCTTGGCTTTCTGCACCAGCCCCGGCAACCATGTCTCCCCATCACATTGGACTGACTCTTAATTCCCTGGAACCAACAATCGTAAGCTCAAATAAACTCTTCCCTTTATAAGTTCCTTTGGTCATAGTGGTTTTATCACAGCAACAAAAAAGTAACTAATACAGTATTTGGTACCAGGAGTGGAGTACTGGCTGTGAAGAACCTGACCACATGGGTATTTGGAGAAATGTGGAAGACTTTGGAACTTTGGGCTAGAAAAGCTGTTGACTACTGTAAGCAGAGTTTAATGGGCCATTCTAGTAGAAGCCTAGAAGAAAGCATTGCTGCAAAAAATGTAGTTCCAGAGGAAAATAAAGACTTAGGTAGCAACTGGGGTATTTTGGCAGAGTCTGGCCGCCGTTTTCCCACCACCCAAATGTTTGCCTGATGCTAAGTTGAAAAACAATCGACTAATGTCTTTGGCAGAGGATATTTCAAGACAGCCTAATGTAGAAATTGTGCTGTGGCTATTAATGATGAATGTTGTGCAGATTTACAGTGCAAAAGAGCAGATGGGGCAGAAAGAAATGCAGAATGTATAGTTTGGATCTGAAAAGTGCAGGAGGGAGATTAATGTTGGAGCCAAAGCATATAAAGGAGAGGCTCCCTTTGATAAGGAGATTAAAGTGATTAAGGAGAGGCCTAACTATTTACAAGTAAACAATGGAAAAAGTGAGATTAAAGTGATTAAGGAGAGGCCTCGAGATTTACAAGTAAACAGAAATGGTGCTTCAGGGCAAGACCACACCCAGCTAAGCCTCTAGCTTTTGAAAGGAAAATACTGAAAGGGCAAAGAAAAGTTGTGAATGTGGTTGAAGTAGGACAGAGTCCATCCCAAACTTGCAGCCAAACTCAGTAGTTTCATTCATGTGGTGCTAGCTTTAGAGGCATGAAGGATACAAGAGTGAAGGGGTCATCAGTTCTTCCTCTGTGGTTTCAGAGAGCCACAGAGGCCAGGCAGAGTGCAGCAGGGGCATCCCTGAATAAAGAAGGCCCTGATAGGCCATCTTGTGATGCTGTGAAGGTGAAGCCTGGTTGGCAGAGGAGACCCCCCAAGAAGACATTTGAGGTGCCAGAGCTTTGAGATATTTGCCAAGGAGAGCTGCATACAGGGAGTGGTACCAGCCTAAGGAAGAGATGTATGTTGCATGCAATGCTGGAAGAGCTGAGCCATCTAAGCCCTTTGGAAGTCAAGTCCCAGAAATGACACATGGAGCTACTGGACTTGGTGTTTGCCCTGCTGGTTTTCGGTCTTGTTTTGGTCCAGTATTTCCTCACTATGCCTCTATTCCTCCCTTTTGGAATGAGACTGTGTATTAAGTTCCACTGTATGTTGGGAGTATGTAATTTGTCTTTTGATTTTACAGTTAAGAGATTGGCCTGGGTCTCAGAAGAGACTTTGAACCATAGACTTTTGAATAGAATTGAGACTAGTAAAGACTATGGGGACTTTTAAAGTTGGTCTAAATGCATTTTGCATTTTATATGGTCAGGAGCCTATGGGGGCCAGGAAGTGGAATGTGGTGGTTTGAATGAACATGTCCCCCATAGGCTTTAAGTATTCAGACATTTTGTCCCCAGTTGGTGGTACTGTTTTGGGGTGGTCTTAGAAGGTGTGGCCGTGCTGGAGGAAGTGTGTCACAAAGGGCAGGCTTAGAGAGTTCAACAAGCCTTGCAGGTCTCCAGTAGCTATCTTGGCTTCCTGTGCTCACTGCAAGATGTAAATCTTGGCTTTCTGCTCCAGTTCCTGCCACCATGCCTCCCGCCATGATGGACTCTAATTCCCTGGAACCGTCAATCAATCATAAGCTCAAATAAACTCTTCCTTTTATAAGTTCCCTTGGTCATGGTGGTTTTATCACAGCAACAGAAAAGTGACTAATACAGGGGGGTTCAGTGAAGAAAGGGAGTCTGCAGTGGAGCACACAGACCCCTGTGCACTGTTACTGCTTCTGGGCTGGCTGTTTACAGTGTAGGCACTGTTCCCAGTCTCGTAGGAACTGCCCCAATCATAGTAGCTGCATAGCCATTTTTCCACATTAATCAGTGAAATCTGTTGCCAGAATCACTAGGGGCATTTCAGGGACCTCTGAATCCACAGTGCACAGAAGCCTGGGACTGTGGCAGGAGTTAGGGAGTGCGTGTTGAAGCTGGCCTGCGGAGTAGCCACACTGGCCTGGCTGAGCCCCTGCACTGATCCAGAAGAGCTAAGAGAGGAGCGAGCAGACAGCAGAAAGCATCTCTTCCCTCTACTGTCATGGAGAAAACTCCTCAAGTTACCTCCAGAGGATCTGAGAGAACCCTCCAGATACAGCTACCCTCAGTAGAGCCACTGAGGCAAGCAGGCCAGGCCAAGACATTTCACAGCCGGGAGAGGCCATGCAGCCTTTGTCTCCCCTGCTGAGTTGTCCCCTTAGCAGCTGCATGGTCACCAGGCTTTCCTGGGATGCCTATCTGTGGTCTGACAGCTGTCACCACAGAAGAGAAAAAACAGGAAAAGGAAAGACACCTCTAACTTCTGGAACCTCTTGGCATTTCCTGCTGTCGCTCTGAACAGGCCTAATTCTCTCTTCAAACTGCGGATGAAAAGTTCCCAGAAAGAAGTCGTACCTTCCACAGAACCCCTGCGAGGCCGATCAACTGACGAGAACTCGAATGATTGTGGAGAGTTACCTTGGCCATCTTTATCTCCCTTCTAACACCATTTACTGCTCTCCTCTGTATCTTGTGATCTTTAGGCAAACCATTTGGGATGTGAAAGCAGATGTTTTAGTTTTCCTTTGGAATATAACTTAGTGGAGAACTCGAGCAACCCCAAAGTTAAGTGTCATCAGAGAGTGTCTGAGGCCTGTAACAGAGGCTTCTCTACTCTCTCCTCTGGGGTCTCCACCAGTGTATTTTTTTTGTGTGTGTGTCTTTTTGAGACAGGGTCTCCCTGTAGTCCCAGCTGTCCTGGAACTCACTCTGTAGACCAGGCTGGCCTTGAACTCACAAAGATCCGCCTGCCTCTGCCTCCCAAGTGCTAGGATTAAAGGCGTGCGCCACCACGCCCGGCTCCACCAGTGTACTTAAAAAGTGTCTTGATTTACTATTTTGTTCTGTTACTATAAAAACTTCATGAAACTGTTCTATGTTACCACAGAACATAGAATTTGAGGTGACCTAAGGCCATGTCAATCATATTTGGCTCTAGAGTAAATGATCTCTTACACCTTTAAGGCGAGAGCTATGTTTTGTGTTAACAAAATACTTGACATCCTTTATTTATACCTCAAACCTGCTGTCTAGTCAAATTCCCAGGCCTCTCTCTCAACCCTTCACATATTATTTCTCAAGGTAGCATTTACAGTACTTTTTGGTCGCAGTGTGGCAGCCCGCCTGACCCAACACACCAAGCCAATATACCACCCCCCCACACACACCAGACTTTTCTTAGCTATTAAACAGATCACGGAAGCAGACCAGGAAACCTGACAGGGCTGCCCCAGCCAGCCAGCAGTCTCTGAGGAGTCCCATCTTCCATCCCCAGTGTCTGAGGGATGATCCCAGGAAGGAGGCAGCTTGTTGTCCTGACTCTAGATGCATTTACTGTTCTTCCCCACAGAAGAAACCTTGACAATGGATGGTTCCGGCTGGTCACAGAAGGAGGAGGCACTGAATGGAGAAATCCAGGAGCTACATTCATACGACCAGCTCTGTAACAGGCATTGGTGCCTCTATAATGGTCTGGTAGCAATGCTCTGGCTCAGAAGCTACCCATTCCCTGGATAGCAAGAGGGGGTCCGCAGCGAGACAGAGTGTTTGCCCGAGGAGACCAGATGATTAATGGGGAAAATTCAATAATGTGGAGCTAACGAACCCAGGATAACTTCATTCTGTGTTTTGACACAGAATAACCAGTGTATTTGCCGAGAATCCTATGCACTCCTCCTAATAAGCCTAATATATGTATGCTTGCTGATAATGTAGGCGTAATAGGATTTTGGAAGCTTGTTTGTACTCAAATCATAAAAGCCACTATGAGCTCAGCATCTAAGTCAAGGCAGACAACCACAAAAACCAGAGGCTGTGAACCTGGAGAAGACCACCTCTTGCAGGGGCCTGTGTAGAAACAACTTCTACAGTGTATCTTATTTGCTGAAATTGCTAAGATTGCACTAGCAGTACTGGGAGATGCCACAACCCCACCCTCTGAGACGTCTGGTTCTTTGTAAAATGCTATTTAAATTTCCTGTAATAACCTAAGGGGCAATATATTTCTGTGCTAGAAGTCTCTAATCCACCAATATTATTGTTGCTAAGGACCAGCATGAAAAAGTCCTATAAAAACCTGTATACATTTCTGGTTCCAGCCTTACTTCCTGGAGCAGAGACTCCAAATGAGTCCCTGTGTAGTTAAGGACAAAGTTTTTCTACTTCCAGAGCATGGTTTGTGCTCTGAGTAGGCCAATCTCAGGTTAGTTCCTGTAACATGTGATCAGGAGTCAAGAGGGCAAATTCACAGCACAAGCCATGCTCCACTACCCGACCACTGTGCCCCTAGGAAAAAGACATGACAACCCCCCTCTCCCCCTTCCTCAGTGCCCCACCACACTGCAGACCCGGCAAGTGCAAACTCAGCTGTCACTCAAGGATGTCAAGGCACACTGTAAAACTCTCCCACACCAACAGGCAAGCAAGACCTGAAGGCTACCTGGAGGATCCCTTCATCCAAGAGAATCTTTCTAGACAATTCCATGGTTCTCTCACGGGCTCGGTAGCTGGGAACATGGCTAGCAAAGGTTATTTCTTTTCCGTCTCCAGACTGGAAGTCGTCCCTCCAGGGGCTGACCTCCAGCGTCCTGGCCTGCTGCAGACCGGAAGTCGTCCCTCCAGGGGCTGACCTCCGGCGTTCTGGTCCACTGCAGACCGGAAGTCGTCCCTCCAGGGGCTGACCTCGGGTGGTCCACTGCAGACCGGAAGTCGTCCCTCCAGGGGCTGACCTCCGGCGTCCTGGTCCACTGCAGACTGGAAGTCGTCCCTCCAGGGGCTGACCTCCGGCATCCTGGCCTGCTGCAGACCGGAAGTCGTCCCTCCAGGGGCTGACCTCCTGCGTCCTGGCCTGCTGCAGACCGGAAGTCGTCCCTCCAGGGGCTGACCTCCTGCGTCCTGGCCCCCTGCAGACCGGAAGTCGTCCCTCCAGGGGCTGACCTCCGGCGTCCTGGTCCACTGAAGACCGGAAGTCATCCCTCTAGGGGCTGACCTCCGGCGTTCTGGTCCACTGCAGACCGGAAGTCGTCCCTCCAGGGCCTGACCTCCGGTGTCCTGGCCCCCTGCAGACTGGAAGTCGTCCCTCCAGGGCCTGACCTCCGGCGTCCTGATCCTCTGCAGACCGGAAGTCGTCCCTCCAGGGCCTGACCTCCAGCATCCTGGTCCTCTCCTTTTGCTCTGAGGTCTCACAGGCTTCCCTCTTTCCTCTCCACCCTGAGAAAGGCTGGGACGGTGGGTCAGCTGCTCACACTGCATTCTCTCCTCTTTCTTCTCACTAACAAAATCATGAGTTATTTTTAATTACTATTTTTTGAAGTTTACACGCAAAGCAGCCATTCCTTTAGGGCATTTTCTTCATTTCAGGCATTATGCTTTGTTGAGCTCACCCCTCCATACACACACCCCTCCCCCCTTCTCTGACCTCCCTCTGTCGGGTTCTCCTCTACTCTCACACCGCAGGAGGCTATTAGCCTTAATTCTTCTCTCTTAGAGGTTCGTAATGTTGCAGTTAGAGGTGGCCACATAACAAAGTTCTGGTTAGTGATATATAAACTAGAAACGTTTTTGCTGCTATTCTGTTTTCCATTTCAGTTTCTCCCTGTTCAGGAGACATGGTGTGTTTTCTGGGGGCACGGTAGCCATTTTGCAACCATGAGGTGAAATGCTTACAGATGAGACCCGAGTAAAAATGATGAAAGGGAGGCCGGGCGTGGTGGCGCACGCCTTTAATCCTAGCACTCGGGAGGCAGAGGCAGGCGGATCTTTGTGAGTTCAAGGCCAGCCCGGTCTACAGAGTGAGTTCCAGGACAGCCAGAGCTATAGGAAGACCCTGTCTCAAAAAGAACAACAGCAGCAACAACAAAAGAACCCCAAAACAAACATTGTACTCAGAGTTCTGTCTTCAGTTTAATTTGGGCCTAATTATTTTTTCTTTTTGGTCACTTTGGTGATTCATCCAGTTAAAACATCTTGAGCTTTGCCTGATGTTGGGTACTTTCATAGACAAAACCTAAACTTCTTCATTTTACTGAGCTTACATTCTAGTAAGGAATGAAAATTCAACGTGTCATACAGTATATCAGATCATACAGCACTTAGTCAAAAAAGTGAGCAAGAATAGTTCTGAAAGTTCATGTGAGGATGGGGGCGGATTATGAGTTTAAAGAATGTGCAGAGTCATGATTGAGAAGTGAGCTCAGACCAGAAGAGAGGACAGAGCCAACTTCAAGGGCATTGGGGAAGAGCACTCAGCAAGTGCGAAGGCCTGGACAAGAGGGCGCATCTGAGAAACAGTGGAGAGAAAGGAGACAGAGAGAAGGAAGTGCCACACTCCTGAGGGTGAGGTGCTGGAGCGCCAGGGACTTTGCTCCTCTTCTGGGTGAAACGTGTGCCTGGGACATGTGAGACAGTGAGGGACTCCGCTGACTTAGGCCGCTACTGGACCTCTCTGGCTGCCTCGTGGAGAATAAGCTAATTGGTTGCCTTTACAACAGTGTGGCCAAAACGCACGATAGAAACAGCTATGAGGATTGGTTTCAGCTCTGAGATTGAGGGTTTCAGTCCTCTCCAGACAGGAGGCATGGAGAGAGAAGAGAGAGAGAGAGAGAGAGAGAGAGAGAGAGAGAGAGAGAGAGAATGAATGTATGAGTGTGTATATGCATGTGTCTGTGCCTGTGCACATCTGTGCCTGTGCACATGTCTGTGTATGCCTCTGTGTGTCTGAGTGTGTGAGCACTTGTGTGTGCATGTCTGCCTATGTGTGTGTGTGCACACCTGTGGAGGAATGATGTCTCTAGCTGTGACAGCTGGCCCATACTGCAGGTGTTCCAGACCACAAAGCTGGAAAAGGACGTAGCTTAAACCTACTACTGACCTCCTGCCCCAACTAAGCCCCACCTTCTCAGGTTCCACAGCCTTCCCAGAGAGCACTCAGGGACCCTGTGTGACTACTGCAGGTTTAAACCATGACATATGCTGAGGGTGGGGCAGGAACAGGGGCCAACTCCCTGGCTGCTGGCAGAGTCCATGATGGTGGTGCAGCAGGTACTGGCAGTGATTTGGCAGAGTGTGGACAGATGCTCAGGAGCTACAGGAGTAGGGAGGACATGGATGGGGAGGGGGTGCCCCCAAAAGTCACCTGGGGCTGATGAAAAAGTTGCCATTTACTAGACCCTACGAGGACCCTGAGGGGCGCAGGTTTTGGAGGGCACAACCCCAGTCCCCAGACCCAGGAGCCTGGAGGCTGCGTTCACACTTCTCTGGGCCCCACAGCTCTTCTGGCTCCTTCCAGAGGCGTCTCCTCCTGAGCTCAGGTTTCTCTGGCTGGAATCAGGACCCCTCGAGTTTTCCAAGCCTGGTGAGCCCTGCTTCCATTTAAAACAGTTTGCTCAAGATTTCACAATGAAGCCATATTTCATCAAAACAAAACCAAACAAATCCTTAAAATCAGTGTGAGAACTTCCTGGTTTTCCATGGACATAGCTCTGACCACTGGCCACCTGCAGGTGGATACTGGCTGCCCTCATGACACTGATCTGCCATTGCCCATGGTCCTCACCACACTTTCCCCAAACATTATTTGACTCTTGGCTAAATCTTATAAGTTTTCTCTCTCTTATGGATGAGAGTGTCTGGAATGTCTCCTTTACAGGTCAGAGTTGGACTCTAAAATTTGAATTCTTCATTTGCTGTCACAAGCTCTCCTCTTCATCCCAGGGTGACCTGAATTATGCTGGCTTTATGAAGCCCTAACAAAAGTCGTAAAAAGAAACTTCTTATAATTCATCATGTGGGGGCAAATCTACTTAACGCCAGCTGCACCAGAAGACCTCCGGCTAGACCTCCATCTCAGTATGAGCCCACAGCAACTATAACATATTTGTTTCAAAGGAACATGGATTGATTTGAGTTAGCGAAAGACAGATTAAAATGGGATTCTGAGGCTCTCCTTCAGAAGGGATCCCTGGGTGATCCACTGAGAACACTGATGGCGCTCTTGGTGAAGGTTTGGGATGTAACTAGCTCTTTTTGATCTATTTTCCTTTGACCAAGGAACAAACCTCCCTTTCCCTCCTTCTCTCTGCCACCTTACGGCACTCAAATATAGGAGAATTTATTCCAGATCATGTTGGAAGGACTAGAGTGGTGTCTATTTTAACTCCATCTCACAACACGTTACAAGTTGGCATTGTACGGGGAGGGAAGAAGCCAGGGTCCCGCCAGTCAAACCCTGTAAAATCATCTCCGCTACAAACTGCCTGCTTCAGTGTTTTCCAAGCCTGGTGAGCCCCAAGTTTGTGAAATCTTACCTTTTAGGCAAAACCTGCACATTTTGACCTCAGAAAACACCATGCCTATGGGAGCGTATGCTCCCCCTTGGCGGGGGAGTGGCAAGGAGGAGAGAAACTGTGAGCTTTTCACCAGCCATATGCCTGTGCCCAGGCCCTGGGAGGCATTTTTTAAAGGGTATTTTACTCCAAATGTACTATGAATGTTTCAGAAACAATTGAGGGTTAGAAATAACAAAAGGCAGATGTTGGCTTGTCTGTGAAAAATGGAATCAGAAAGAGACGTCCAGGGGCCTTGCAGATGTAATTGGAGGCAGAAATCCTTAACATTGGTTTCCTGCCAACTTGGTACCCAAGATACTCCTCAGAATTGTGTTAGGAGCCATGCCATGCAAAATACCGCACCATCTGATCCATCTCAGGTCCCTGGAGGGTGAGCGAACACTCCAGATTTAGCTTGGGATAGTCACATGTGCGTGATTCCCAGGTAAGCGCAAGAGCGTTCATTTTCAGGATGGGCCTAGCGGAGCTGTGTTTGGAATGCTGAGCATGCTTGAGGGGAAATCCTATGTGCCCTTTGGCTGTCTGTGACAAGCTCCCTCTGCCCAGGGGGCAATGGAACGAACACACTTGGCCGGCAGCCAGGGAATAGGCCACAGACCCTCCCCTCTCCCCGCTCCCGTCCTGGGAGCCTTTCTGAGCTTCTCGTGTCTTCACAATGGAGCTGGGCCTTCCAGTTTCCACTGCCACCATGTCCGCTTTTCTTGATCGTGCTTGGTGGTCCTCACTTTCCAATAAGGAAGACGCACAAAGGAAAAAGAAGGGCAGGGCCTTTGCCTCCTATCAGAACATTTTACTTCAGACTAACCAGAAAATGTTGATTTCTAGTGTTTTCTATTCAGTGGCATAATTGCTAAAGAACTTTTTATTGACATGCCTACTTGTACATTTACAGTTTGTTCTTGTTACACATTTACAAGTACATTCTAGTTTGTACATGTACAGGTCAGATAGCATTGCACTTGGAAAATTACATGACTTGGTACCAAATTTATAGCTTGTCTGTGACTTGGAGATCCCAGCCAAGGAAGCTCACAGTTTCTTCCATATTTCAGCGTCTGTGGTGTTGCATGGAGCCATCTAGCAGCAGACATGTCCAGGCTCAGCCTCTCTGTCACTGAGTCTGCCTTTACTCCACCTACTTTTACTGCATCTTCACTGCAAGGGACCTGGGAAAGCTGGGCTATTTACTTGTCTAAGCACGTCCCTTCTGCTGGTACCTCCATATGGCTTAATGTTCTTTCCAACCGGTGTCTTCTGAGTACAAGACCGTCTTTGTGGAGAGGCAGCCACAGGTGTGTTATGAGAGATGAGGGAAAACACATCTGTGTGTGGAGACATGTAGCTCAGAGTGTGAGCTTTGTGTGTGCAGGTGTCAGTGCTGTCTAAGGCACGAAGACCCATGTTCTGGGTAAATTCCTCAGAGGGAGCTATTTGTGTCTTACTTAAGAGCCCTTGGCTGAAAAATCTATGCACCATCTATGAACATATCCCCCAGCCCCCATAGAGACTGGAGAACCACCTCTGCTTCCCAGACAGACGACCCAAGAGCAATTCAGCAAAGGATGTCCAAGAAGGGTGGGCCCTGCAGAAGCTTTAGCTGGGCAGTGGATGTCCGAGGAGGGTGGGCCCCGCAGAAGCATTAGCTGGGCAGTGGATGTCCGAGGGGGGTGGGCCCCGCAGAAGCATTAGCTGGGCAGTGGATGTCCAAGGAGGGTGGGCCCTGCAGAAGCTTTAGCTGGGCAGTGGATGTCCAAGGAGGGTGGGCCCCGCAAAAACATTAGCTGGGCAGTGGATGTCCAAGGAGGGTGGGCCCCGCAGAAACATTAGCTGGGCAGTGGATGTCCAAGGAGGGTGGGCCCTGCAGAAACATTAGCTGGGCAGTGGATGTCCGAGGAGGGTGGGCACCACAGAAGCATTAGCTGGGCAGAGGATGTCCGAGGGGGGTGGGCCCTGCAGAAGCATGAGCTGGGCAGTGGATGTCCGAGGAGGGTGGGCCCTGCAGAAGCTTTAGCTGGGCAGTGGATGTCCAAGGAGGGTGGGCCCCACAGAAGCATTAGCTGGGCAGTGGATGTCCGAGGAAGTGTGGGCCCTGCAGAATCATGAGCTGGGCAGTGGATGTCCGAGGAGGGTGGGCACCACAGAAGCATTAGCTGGGCAGTGGATATCCAAGGAGGGTGGGCCCCACAGAAGCATTAGCTGGGCAGTGGATGTCCGAGGAAGTGTGGGCCCTGCAGAATCATGAGCTGGGCAGTGGATGTCCGAGGAGGGTGGGCACCACAGAAGCATTAGCTGGGCAGTGGATGTCCGAGGAGGGTGGGCCCCGCAGAAACATTAGCTGGGCAGTGGATGTCCGAGGAAGTGTGGGCCCTGCAGAATCATGAGCTGGGCAGTGGATGTCCGAGAAGGGTGGGCCCCACAGAAGCATTAGCTGGGCAGCCAGCAAAGTGCATCTTGCTCTTCTCTCAAACAGTGGGTGTGGCTAAGTATGTGCATCAGGCTGGGTCAAAAATCCAGTCTTGGTATTCCTCACTGTGAAGATGTATGATTGCCTAAATGTCCCCAAGTCTCAATTTCTTTATTCACAAACACTGGCTAACAAAGCCCAACTCATGGGGACACAGAGAGAATTGATTTGTAGCATTGACTGCCACAGGAATGCAATTCTCAGACCAGATTAACCTGAGATGGGAAAAATTCTTTCCATAAGTCCAGGTAAATAACTGACAAGGTTCAAATTATCTTCTAATTTGCCAATAGAGGTTTCAACCTCATGTTCTTTGGTATGATGACATCGCTCAAGATGTTTGCAGCTGCATCACCAGCTTTAAGCTCCTCCACAGATCACACACACACACACACACACACACACACACACACACACACAGGTCTGTATGCTCCTAGACACAAGGATCCTCCCTGACCAGCATCCAGCAGGCCTGCACCACCAAACGTCCATTCAGGAGTGGTACTAAAGCTGCTCCAGCCTCCCTAGTCTGTCCACCTGGGACCTGCTGCACCCAGTGGCATGCTGCCCATGTAAGCAGTGAGACCACACAGGCTAGAAGCATCTTTGGGGGAAAATCCAAAGCCTGGCTGCTTTGTTCAGTCAGATTCATGGGAGCAGCCAGTTCATGTAGAGTGGTAGGAAAGGAAGAGCTTGCTCTGCATCTCAAGTGGCATCAGGGCATTGCAAAAGGCAAATAAGCCTGGAAGACAGATGCAAGTTCAGATTCCACAGCTGCCATTATGGACCGAGAAAGGAGGAGGTGGGGAGGGAGGGAGGCAAGGAGAGGAGGAGGGACAAGAAGAAGGTCCACTATTTTGACTGCCTTTCCACCGGCTGACCCCATCCTGGCATGTTTCACAGTAATTCAGTGTGTGAGACTTTATACCCTGGTTCTCCACCTCTCCAGGGTTAGCACCTCAATCTGTAATGCAGATTACAGTAATCAGACACACACAGTTTGAAATTTAGATTTTAAGTCGGTTACCTGGAACCTTAGGGTAAGTTCCCTGGAGAGATTTCTCATCATGTGGAAGGTTTAGAGGCCCTGTCTTTAGAAACACCAGAGAGAGCCTAGGGAATCTGGGAGGCCAGGGCCGAGGAGGGAGGGTGGCGTCCTTCAATGCAGCCATGCAGTTCTCTGGAGGGGAGGGCCATCAATCCAAGGCAAGTGACACCTCGTGTCACACTCTGCTTCTTCCTCCCTGGAGGTGAGAAGGCATGCTTTGGAGAGCTGCCCATCAAAGGCAATTTGCAGACCTAGAAGCAGTCCTCAGCATTGAGGTCTCACGGCGGAAGAGGTGTGTGTGTGTGTGTGTGTGTGTGTGTGTGTGTGTGTGTGTGTGGCCTGAGTCCTCAGTTGGATGCTCCATCACACGTCCCAGACCCTACTGATGAGCACCCAACACATCACTCTGGTCCATCTCATTGTGCTTGGCTTACCAAATCCATACGCAGGGTCGGTCACCTTTTGCTGAGAAAAGCTAGTGAATGAACTTCTGGGCTCTGCTAATCTTAAAGGCACAGATGATCCCAAGATCTCCCTTCTGAATGGCCAGGGTGCATCTTTATGTAGCGAGTTCTTACCTCCTCCTGCCGACCAGGGACTAGTGCTATCACCTGGGTGATAGCAATTCAAAGCATAACTCTCACCTTAAATAGAATAAGAGATAGTTCATTCTGGAGCCAAGTATGAGTGATCATGGCCCAGGAACACAGATTCAGGTTACCCACAATTCCATGTTCCAACCTGGAAGTGGTTTCATGAAGTTTCTATAGTAACAGAATAAAGAAAAATCATAAATTGAGACTTTTTTTTTTTTGGTGTTTTCAAGACAGCGTCTCCCTATAGCCCCAGCTGTCCTGGAACTCACTCTGTAGACCAGGCTGGCCTTGAACTCACAAAGATCCGCCTGCCTCTGCCTCCCAAGTGCTAGGATTAAAGGTGTGCACCACCACGCCCAGCTAAATTGAGACATTTTTTTAAGTACATCAATGGAAATATTAAATAGGTAGATGCATCAAAAGAGATACCTCAGCCATAGGCTCAGAAGCTGTCTGATGACACTCAGTCTTTTTGTTACTGGGAGACAGAGCTTTAAGTTAATATATTCCAAAAGGTTTTTATCTGTTAGTCATAGGATGTTATGTCAGAACAGGTGGCCAACGAGTGGCTTTTTAGGGGGCTAAAGATGGCCAAAGGTAAATTATAATTAGGCTCTGGACTTGCAACAGTCCAAAATCTCAACAATCACTGAGGTTCTAGTCAGTTGAGCAGCCTTTATAGAAGGTTCAGTTCCAATATGCCATTTTTTGGGGGGGGGGAGGCATTTCATTCACAGTGGTGACCCCTTTACCTTGAATGCTGAGCCATAGAAACTCAAGTCATAGGAATAAAAAGCCCAAATTCCCAAGTGGGTCACCGGGAATGAGGAATTGGGACTACTCCACCTTCTGACCCCTGTCTTCTGGGTACATATGTTCTGTTGGGGACACATAATGTTGGTTGGTTTCTAAAGTGTTGTCTTCTGAACAATAATGACATTGATGAAGCTTACCCTTTCTCCTACCCTATCACCTGAGAATGAGGGGCTCGCCATGTGGACCCTGTGTGCATGGAGGAGGCAGCCTTGCTGGCATGGTAGTGAGGAGTGCATCAGGGCCACCAGCCTGAGCATCTCAGCAGTATCTAAAGCCAGCCAGTAGATGCTGCTAGGCCACCCAGATATCAGATATCTGTTGACAGATGGGTATCGATGCCCCACAGTCAGGATCCACTCAGGTACTAGGACCAGGTTTTCAAATTAGCATAAGAAGATAAATTGCATTTATTTTCTCAATTAGAAAGGTAAATATTTTTAAAAGATTTTAAAGAAGGCCTGGTGTCTAGATGCCAGAAAGGGGTGTCAGGTCCCCTGGAACTGGAGGTATGTATAGATATTATAAATAACCATGTAGGTCCTGGGGACTGAACTCAGCTCTTCTTCAAGAGTAGCTAGTGTTCTTAACTACCAAACCATCTTGCCTGCCCCAAAGCTAACATTTTTAAAAGCCCATATATAACCTTTAATAGAAAATTACCCGAGGGTAAGTTTGAAAAACTTTTTGTGTCTAAGGACAATCTAAGGACCACAAATTGGAGAAAGCAATCCATTTAGCTCTCTGAGACTGGCTTAATTCACTTAATTTGTTTATCTATAGTCTCATGTATTTTCTTGCAAATAATGTAACTTCTTCTTTATGTCTAAGAAATAATCTCCATTGTGTATATATGCCACATTTTCTTTACCCATTCTGCTGATTTTGGACATGTAAGTTGGTTCTGTAACCTAGTTATTGTGAAAAGTGCTTCAATAAACATTGATATGCAAGTAAAAAAAAAATAGAAAATTACCCGAGGGTAAGTTTGAAAAACCATCTGGGCTTCTTCTTAGAGTTCCATTTGCCCAGCCTCATTGGACAGAGTATCTAGGGGGAGCTGGGTGCTTAGCCAGTGCTCAAGGTGACACATATGAAAGAAGATAGGTCTCTGAGGCCTTCACTGTAAACTTCTCTCTGGCCAGGACTGTAAGGAAACAAATGTTACCAGTGGCCTGTGGGACCTAATGAGATTATTGTTATTCAAATCAACCAAGGAAACTGATAACAGCAGTGATAACTGGAAACCCAATGAAAAGGGTGGGAACTCGCACAAGGTCCCAGTTCTGTGGGTCAAAGCTGATCTACACTTTTCCTTTTAGTTCAGGATTCTTGGAACTCTTTCTTGTCTTTTCCCCAGATAAGACATAATTCTATGGAGCATGCACTTTGCTGGACCGTCTTCTGTGTCACAAAGGCAGAGGGGAGTATGTCTTGACAGGAATGGATGACCATGTTACACAATTACTTAAATATGAGTCTTCAGCAGAAATGGAATGACTTGAGGCTTTTCAACAAATCCCAGCTATAAGCTCAGTAAATAATGGCTTGTGTCAAATTTGTTTATTAGCTTGGGTAATTTGTTCTTAACTAGACATATTTTACACTTGAAGTAATGTTTTACTAGAACTACATAAAGCAATTGTGCAATTGATGATAAATATGTCACTACTGGTAATTAATTCAGATGACGTTAATTAAAACCATACTAGTCCTGCCTAGAGTGTAGAACAAAGAATGTATAAATAAGTAGATATAGTCAAAACACATGGTGTGAAAAGGCAACAAGAAAAACAAAGACACGTGCAGCATGTGTGTGTGTGTGTGTGTGTGTGCGCGCGCGCACGTGTGCATGGGGTACACTTATCAGGCACCTGAAGTTCACTTGGCATCACTTTGGACCCTCTCATCAGAGCCTTTCAGAGAATATTGCATTAAGTAGTCAGAGATGAGAAAGCAAGCATCTGAACAGCTAAGCAGCCTGTCTGGTTATCACTGACAGGAACCAGGTCTAGTTCCTCTTCCAGCTGCTGGAGTTCACAGAAGCATGGGATAGAGCGTCAAGGATGCCTCCTTTTGTCTCCTGCATCACACTCTCAGCACACATACCATCCCAGCAATGCAACTTAATAGCCTTTAGCTTTAAAACTAACCATATCTACTGTGGTGGTTTGAATGAGAATATCCCCCATAGGCTCCAAGTACTTGGACATTTTGTCCCTAGTTGGTAGCGTTGTTTGGGGAGGTCGTAGAAGGTGTGTCTGTCCTGGAGGAAGCACGTCACTGGGGGTGGGTTTACAGAGTTTTTAAGCCTTGCCAGATTTCTTGTTTTTCTCTGCTTCCTGTGCCTGCTGCAGATGTGCTCGCTTGCCTTTCTGCTCCAGCCACCTCTGCCTCCGTGCTTTCCCCACCACCACGGACTCTAATCCCTCTGGGGGATTAAATTCTTCCTACTATAAATTGCCTTGCCCATTTTTTTTAAATCACAGTAATAGAAAAGTAACTATATACATCTACTCTAAAAGGTGGTTGTGAGAATTAAATAGAAAATGTCTGAGACAGCATATAGATGGGTTTTGTTTCCTAATCCATCCTCCCAGTCTATGACTTTTGATTGGTGAGTTTAGCCCATTAATATTTAAGGTTATAATTGAAAGATGGATTTTGCTTCCTTTCACCTTATTATCCATTTGGACTTTTAGCCTCTGATTCTACTCCTACGGTTATGTTTTTATCAGTTTCTTTTCCTAGGTGTTTGAGGATTGTTGTTCCTCTCTTCTGCCCTTTGAATTGCTTCAAGTATTTTATGAAGAGTTGGTTTTCCAGGCATGTAGTCTATCATCTTGCTTATGTCATGGAAGATTTTTCTCTCTCCTTCAACTGTAATCGACATTTTTGCTGGGTAAAGTATTCTGGGCTGGCATCCATAGTCCTTTAACACTGGGAATGCTTTGCTCCATGTTCTTCTTGCTTTCATGGTTTGCACCGAGAAGTCAGTTGTAATTCTGATGGGTTTCCCTTTGTATGTGACTTGTTTTTCTTTTGTAGCCTTCAGAATTTTGTCTTTGTTTTGGGCATCTAGCATTTTTTTTTAATTTTTTTAATTTTATTTATTTCTGTATTTGTATGAATGTACTGTCTGCATGCAGGTTTGTGCACCCATGTTGTGCAATGCCGCGGAGGTCAGAAGAGGGTGTCAGATTCCCCTGGAACTGGAGTTTCAGATGGTTCTCAGCTGCTATGTGGGTGCTGGGGATCGAACCCGGGTCCTCTGTAAGAGCGGTCGGCGCTCTTAACCGCTAGGCCATCTCTCCAGCCCTGGCATCTAGCATTTTAACTATGATATGGCGTGGCGAGTTTCTTTTCTGATCTTGAGTGCCTAGCAGAATATCTAGCTTACTTTAAGCACTAAGTTAGCTAATGTCATGATACCTCCCAGGAAAACCAGCACAGATTAAACAATTTACCAATAGACAGGAATTGAGCACTGTTTTTATACTTGATAAGAAAGATAATACTTCCCTCTGTACCAGTTCTGGTGCATATAGGCTGAATTTAGCCAAAAATTTCATTAACTACAGATAACAGAGTTCTGCGCCACTGTTACATTCCTGAAAATTTCATTATTTTTTAGTCTATTTTTCACTTAATTCAACCTAACACCATTATCGAAGCAGCTGGACAGCTCTTCCCCATAAGGATCCTGCAGCTTTAATGGCAAGGAAAGAGAATCATCTTGAAGGAAATAAGTAGAATTTGAAGAATATCCAGAGAGCCTCTGTGAAGAGGGACCAGTTAGAGGGAACAAGATAGACTCTGTTTTTCTATTTTATAGAAATACACCATCTGAGAAACAGCACCCATCCTCAGATTCCAGGAGAAACCACAGAATATCTCAATAGCTAACAGGGAAGGACCAAAGGTTGTTTGTTGAAAGTAACTAACAGGGAAAGACTGAAGTTAAACATGTTTGCTCTTCCACCAGGATGTACTCAGTGAGTAACCCCCGCCCCATGGCGCTACCAAAGCTGCCAGGTGGCCCTGACCTATCAGTCTAAAAATCATGCTTCCTCAGTCCCTATCAATAACAAAATTCCAAAACTGGAAAATTCCCTGTTTGCAGTTTTTCCTTTAAAAGTTTCCCACCCCCCAAAGCCCCAGCTACGGATGGCTTCTCCCAGCCTACTGCATCAGAAGGGTGGCGGTTCAAGCTCGAGCTTGAATTAAAGACTCTTTGCATTTCTACATGGTGGCTGAGAACCATCTTTAACTCCAGCTCCAGGGGAATCCAACAACCTCTTCTGATCTCCGTGGCATTGCACAACACGGGTGCGCAAACCTACATGCAGACAGTACATTAATACACAAACAAAAATAAACAAAATTTTTTAAAAAAGACTCTTTGCATTTACATCGGAGCCGCGTGTCCTGGTGGTCTTCTGGGGGTCCCAGTGATCTGGGTATAACACCTCATCCTGCTGTAAAGTAGCAGAGAGCTCTACCAGGCTAGGAATCTGCCTTGGAAGTTTTTGGGAGAGACACCAGACAGTTAACTGAATGAAAAGGTGATAGATCTTCCAAAGGAAGTACAGGGGCCAGGGAGATGACCCAGCAGGTAGAGAGCACTTGCTATGCAAGCCTGAGTTCGAATCTCCAGCACCCCTGCATAAACTTGTAAACCCAGTACTCTGAGGGGTAGAGATGGGGTCATTGGAGCTTGCTGCCTGAAAGTGCAACTCTAGAGTCAATGAGAAATCTTGTCTCAAAGGTAAAAGGCAGAGAATGATAGAGCAGGAAGCCCATCCTCTGGCTTCCATGCCTGCACACACACATCCAATATACACATACACACATGCCTTCGAATACGCACATATAAAATAATATATTTTTAAACAATGGATAAAAAGAAATATAAAACTAGGAAGAGTCTCATAGGGAAAACCTGGGAGGCGGGAGGTGCTGGGGAGAGCAGGTCCTGGTAGCCTGGCACATCAGAAGTGGGAGGAGTTCTGTAAGACTGGAAGGCCCAGAGGCTTGAAGAGTTCTTGTCCTTCAGGCCATGCTTCTGTGGGTTTGTGGATTGCACCCATATACTTAGAATCAGCTGAGAAGCTGCATCCCCCAAAAGCCCCCCAGATGATTTTGGACTCACCTTCCTACAACTGCTGCTGCTACAGCCATCAGAGAACGTCGAAAGCTTAAAAGCTGACCATGTCAAGTGTTAGAAAGAGTGCGGTGCACTTACAGCTCTTCTGCATCGTTTGTTGGAACGAGCAATGGGACAGCCACTTTGGAGACCCTGTGACAGCAGCTTACAAGATTGAACACACACTTCCACAACTCAATTGTATGCTTAGGCATTTATCCACCCTCACCTCCAAGATAATATCCACATAAAAACTATTGGTTTCGTGCTGAGAGGAGACCTGGCGCCGAAAGGAGAAAATGTTAGGACTCCTATGAAAAGGAAGTTGGGTTTATTGTAGACATGGCAGCTGGCCTGCCTCCATCAGGATTAGGATGACCAGCATTAGAATGGCCCCAGAATGGCACTTTTATACCCAAGCACAGAAGGAAGTGGGTTTACAAGGAAATGGGGGTGAGGAGATAGGGGAATGGGCGGAAGTGGGTCTGTGGCTGCAATCAGAAGGAGCATCTTGAAAGAAACTGGGACCTGTGACTGGGATGGTAGAAGCATCTCGAGGGAGCCGAGGCCTGGTCCTGGTCTCTGGTGAGTCGTGATTGCAGGATGTTACAGCAACTTTTCTTGGATTACAGGAGCACAGTGCAGGGTAATTATTTCTCAGGACTTCTGTCTCAGTTGGCTTTCTGGAATCCCTGACTTAGGTGAGCTACAACCTTACAAAAACTTTTAGGACACTCTTTGTAATGTTTTTATTTATAGTCATGAAAAGCAGAAAATAACCCAGTTATCAACCAACATAGCATAGCAAGACGAATGGATAAATAAGCTTTAGTAAATCTACATGATTGAATATTACTTAGCAACAAAAATGAACAATGACAGATGAAAGGATGTGGGTGAGTCTCATGTGTTTATATTAAGCAAAAGCAGTCAGATGCAGAAGACTACCTACTGAATTAGCTCTTTTATTCAAAAAGGACAAAAAAAGACAATATTTTAGGTGCAGAAATAGACTTCTCATTGCCTGGGGTCTGGGCAGTAGGAGAGAGTTAACTGGAAAGGGTACGAACACTGGTGCAGTGGTAACTGTTTAACGAGTTCTGCAAATAACTCTTGTGGCAGTGCCAATCAACACAGAGTAAATATCCCCACCATGGCCAACTTTAAGCTACTTGTGTGACGACCTTGAACGAGGAGTTGGGGAGAGACATGAGCCAGCTGCACAGCGTACCACTCATAGATGCAGGGAGTGTAAGTCTCTTTGTGTCAACACAGATCGGGGGAAGTGTAATTAAATGGGATCAATGAGCTGTAATTAGGAAGCAAGTTTTCATCGTTTGTTTATTTTATTTTGGTTTTTTTGAGACTGGGTCTCCCTGTATCCCCAGCTGGCCTGGAACTCACTATGTAGACCAGGCTGGCCTTGATCTCACAGAGATCCACCTGCCTCTACCTCCTGAGTGCTGGGCTTAAAGGCATGTGCCACCACACCAGGCTGTTACTTTTAAAAGAATGTTCTCTTTATTATTTTTATTTTATATGTGTGACTATTGCATGCATATGTGTAAGTGCACCAGAACTGTTGGAGCTAGTTACATACAGATGTTAGCTACCCTGTGGTTGCTGGGAACCAAGCCCAGGTCCTCTGGAAGAGAAGCCAGTGCTCTTAATTGCTGAGCCATCTCTCCAGCCCCTATTTGTTACTTTTGACTTTAATATAGAGTACTGATGTGTATTTTTGTGTAATTTAATTTTAAATAAGTTGTTATTTTTTAATTTATTTTTTATGAGTATGAATGTATTGTCTGCATGTAGGTTTGTGCACCCGTGTCCTGCAATGCTGCAGAGGTCAGAAGAGGGTGTTGGATTCCCTGGAACTGGAGTTAAAGATGGTTTTTAGCTGCCATGTGGGTGCTGGGAATCAAACCCAGGTCCTCTGCAAAAGCAGTCAGCGCTCTTAACCGCTGAGCCATGTCTCCAGCCCCTAAATAAGTTGTTTTCATCGACAGACTTGAGAAATTCCTGTAAGTCCAACACTCCTATCAGTGCACAATACCCATAATGCATTGTTAGGTGAGTGAAGTTTCAATGGAGGAAAGCATTCTGTGTGCTGATAGTGGTGGTGATAGTGGTGTGTAACTGCGTTTGTCAAAGCTATGAATATTAAATTATTTATTTTTATTTTATGTGTATGAGTGTTGTCGCTGCATGTATGTGTTGTCACTGCATGTGTGTAAGTGTTGTCGCTGCATGTGTGTAAGTGCAATGTCCAGGGAGGACAGAAAAGAGCACTGGGTCCCCTGGAACTGGAGTTACAGATATTTGTCAGCCGCCATGTAGGTGCTCAGAATCAGACCCAGGTCCTCTGGAAGAGCACCCAGAGCCATCTCTCCAGCCCTTCTGAAGGGGAACTTTTGAGAGAGAGAGAGAGAGAGAGAGAGAGAGAGAGAGAGAGAGAGAGAGAGAATCAAGGCAAGAACTGGAAAAATACATACTTGGGATAGAAGGAAGCGAACTGGATAGAGACACTCAGGGAGAAGGCCCATAACTCAGAGCCATCTGTTGCTTACAATGTTGGCAAAGAACACATTTTATGGGAGAAGTAACTTCATTCTCTGTCATTAAACCATTACCAGACTCTATCCAGAAAGTTTGGGATAAAGCTTGATTGCCGTAGCTATGGGCATAGGCATGTTGGAACTGCAGGGGCTCAATACCTCAATATTCCAAAAGCCTAGGAGTCTAGCTTTTCTGAATTCTGTTGAACAATTAGCGAGAGGGCACTCCCTTCCAGCATGCCATCTTAGCAAGTTAAATGATACTGCTGTGTGAAGACCTTGCCTCCCAGGACTACTGAGTGTGGACTTGTGAGGAAATGGCTTTAACTAAATCACTTCTTGGTTTTGATTCTGCATTTCACTGTGGGAAATCAAAAATGCTGGTACCTTTCCACCCTATAAATAAAAAGGAGGCCAGAGCAAGGACCCCGGAGACTGTCAGCAGAGACCCACACGAGTGAAGAGTGAATGTCACTGTTGAATGGCAAATCAGAACAACTCCAGGAATCACCACACACAAACTTCTCAAACTCCAATTCATCAGCTGGAGAACGAGATTGCACTGGGAGACCTCATGAGTCCCTTGAGGCTATTAAGTTGTCCGAGAGAGCAGAAAAGCCACACTAATGAGGTCGTAATTGCTGCAGTCCAGTCAGCACCATAGCGGAGCAGGTGCAGCATGGAGACCATCTGGAGGTAGCCAGGGGGAGCTCAGACAGAGGAATCACATTTCCTGAGTGTGAATATTTGTTTCCCAACTTATGCTGTTCTTTATTTCCCACATTTCCCATGGCTCACTGGACACCTGCCCTGTGTCGGTCCTGTGTTATAGCAACAGGAAATGGATTACTAGAGATGTACATATTCTTCCTGGATATTCCCTCCTTGATCAGTCATTTTTGTCTCTGAGCAAATGTGGAATGATTCAGACGGAATGTGGCTGAAATTCTGAGAATTGTCACTTCTAGGAAGTCACCCTCACAGAAAGCAGGATATGGTTAATGCAGGGAAGATGGGATGAGGGGAAGAGAGGGCGTCTCTCACCCCTACTCCTCAGAGTGGACTTGCTTCTGGGGTTTACCTTACTTTGAGAATCAAAGTTTTCTTTATGCGTCTCTATTTCTATTTTCCCTGAAAATACTTCCTGACTGTTACTTGTTCTCCCCCTCACCACTAAGATCTGACAGAACAAATAGTGATGACTGGAGAAACCAAAAATGAAATATCAACCATGTAAGTAGCTGATCAACACCAGAAAAGGTAAGGGTTCAGGTAAATCGAGTGGGAGAATTTGCTTTAGTCAAGTGTGAGGTTCCTGCTTTGAATGGACATCTAGCACCCTGCACAGAAGGCATCCTACAGAGAGGACAGGGGAGTTCTCAGGTGTGCGCCGGGGGAAGGGGCTTGCAGGCTGAGGGTCCTCCCTGACACAGACACCACAATAGAGGGATGGCCCACTGGCAGATTCCCTCCCCCTGCAACTGTGGCCTGGTAGCTGTTAAGCTCTACCCAGCCAGATTGGTAACCTGTCCATCCTGGAGAGGAGTCAGGGAGGCTCTATGTGGGGGCAAGTCCCTGTGTGGGGTAGGAAAGGACAGTGGACACGAAGGACAGGAAAGAGCTGTTTTCCTCCCCATGGCCGTTGTTGCCGCTTTATGACCAGATTCTTCACCCCAAGTGGTTAACATTTTTAAATGAGGAATCCAATCCTCATTTTACTAAAAGCACAGCTTTCATAAATTACATAGAGAACAGATGACTGGACTCTGTCACAGCTCCTTGAGTATTCTGCAGCTTGCACTCTACCTACTGCTCTTCACCAAGTAGAAAAGGTACCCTATGCCATATTTACATTTGTTAAAAAAATATATACATTATGAGCAAGATAAAAGAATTTTATATTAGAGTGGTCAGATTGAATGGAATCTTCAAATTATGGGCATTTAAAATTTTTTTATTTATTTATATTTTTATGAATGTTTTGCCTGTGTCATGTTAAGTGTACCCATGTATACAGTCCCTGAGGAGGCCAGAAGAGGGAGTTGTATCCCCCAGAACTATAGTTACAGATGGTTGTTAGTTGTCACATGGCTGCTGGGAACCAAACCTGGGGCTTCTACAAGAGCAGTCAGTGCTGCTCTTAACTGCTGAGCCATTTCTCTGCCCTCCAAATTATGGACATTTTAATCGGGATTATCAGATGGTAATTAACAGTTTATGATTGAGTTTCTGTTTGCAATTAATGTCACCCTTAGCAGTGTTTATGTCTGCTTCAATGTCTGCTTGTGAACATTCACAGGCATCCTGGCTACTTATAGCACTGCTGTGACAAACATTTCTTGAAGACATACTCAGATTCACGTCGCCTTCCTGGAGGACTGCTAAGCCTGTCTGGTCTGGTGGTTACCCGCTGCAGCTACTGACTCCACTCGTGCTCATAATGAGCGTCTCTTCTCCCAGCAGCTCTTGGCAGAAGACTTCCTGGAGCTGCATCTCATTTGCTCTCACAATAGCGAGTGTGAAAAGGAAATGGAAACGAAAGATTTAATTTTTCACTACTGGTCATTTTGTTTGGATTCAACCTTTAAAAAACATTTTATTAGCATATATTAATTATACATAAAGAGTTTCATTATGACTTTTTGTAAGGTATAAAATGTTCTTTGATCATGTCCATTTCCCTGTGTTGTTCCCCCATTCCTAATTCCCTTCCTCTTCCCAACTATCCTCTCTCTCTCTCTCTCTCTCTCTCTCTCTCTCTCTCTCTCTCTCTCCTCCCTCTCTCTGTCCATGCAAACATGTGCATGCATATGACTGAATCCAATCTTTCCTTCACTCTCTGTAGTAACAATAATATTAGGAGACAGGCGAAAGTTCCTTTTGCCAAGTTCGTAGAAACATGATCATTTCCTCCCAAATTTAAAATTGCATTTGACATTAAACAATGACTCTCAGGGCCTTGATACGGTGTGACGAGCCTGGAGAACGTCTCCACGTGGCTGCTGGAGCACAGAAGGCCGCTCTTCTCTCCTGAACTTGCCCAATTGGGGCTTTTTTTCCCTCTCCCCTTTCCCTTCCTTCCCACCTCTGCCCGCTTCTTGCCCTCAAATGACTTCTCAAGCTGGGTTTGCTGAATCTTGTTACAGATCTTCCTGTTACAGATCTTCCCAGGTCTCTCTTCTTTTTAGTCACTTTATGCATGTTAAGATCGTTCTCCTTTATTCAAACACACCCACGGGGCCTTGCTCTGCCCTAGCAGCCCTGACTCCAGGCTCTGAATAATTCCCACTCAGAATCCTGTAGGTGGCCAGGAGTCTGAGAAGAGGAAAATGGATCACTGGGAATACCAGCACACTTTCTTCTTCTTTTGTTTAACCACCTTTTTAAATTGAATATTTTCTTTTCTCCTCAAAGGAAAAAATAACAGTCCATTAAATATTTCTAAATTTTATTTATTTTTATTTTGTGTATATGAGTACATTGCCTGTGTGTGTGTGTGTGTGTGTGTGTGTATGTATGTGTGTGTGCGCACACGCGTAAGTGCACCCATGTTGTATAATCCCCACTGAGGTCAGAAGAGAGCGACAGATTCTATGGAAACTGGTGTTATGGACAGTTGTTAGCCACCATATGGGTGCTAGGAATTGAACCTGGGTTCTCTATAAGAGCAGCTGGCTCTCCTTCCCCCAGAAATATCTCTCCAGCCCTCAGTAAATAGTTTAAACGAATTAAAATTTTTTTTAAAAAATTACAAAAGAATTGTGTCCATTGTAACTTGTTAGATACAAATTAGATATCTCTGAATCAGTTTAGATTTTAAAATCTTGTCAAAGTCTAGCCAACTTGGGGACGTGCATGCACAAGCTGCAAGTCTGTGGAGAATGGTGGCTAATGACGTTTCTGCTATGTTTAGATACATGGAAAGCCTTGTGCTTTGACAATGACTGCCAATAAAATAGGTGATCGACGAAAGAGCATGTCATCAAAATCAGAAGATGGCGGGCAGCAGAGTGACACATCTGCCTGCATGGCCAGCCTGAGGCTAGAGAATATGGCTCACAACAGCTCCAAGGGAAGATTCTGTTCCGATACCCTACAGGGTCTTCCCTTGTTCTTTCTCCAGATCTGTCTTTGCTAGGAGCCAGCTGAGAGCTGGAGCTGCCCAGAGAGAAGGTTGCCTCTGCCTGCTCGGGCTCCAGTTGGTCATGGTCAAAAGACTGGAAGATGCGGCTGTCTTTGCTGGCTACAACCAGCCCTCACCCCCAGAAGGGAAGGCCATGGGCAAGGTTTATTCAAACAGGTTGCTACTAATAAGATGGCATCATGGTTTTTAAGTAATGCAATTTAAAACTGACTCTTGGAGTAAGACTGTGTTCATTCAGTCTCCTGTGTCTTCCTGAGCAGGGGTGAGATTGGTGGAGATTTCACCAGCACCCACACAGCAGCATCCAGTTGGCAATCTCTGAGGTTTGTTCTCTGAACTTCAAGAGCCCATAAACACAGTGTGCTCAGAAGTAGCTGAAACCTAAGGAAATCTTACCCCAGCCCCATGTCACTGAATTCCTTTTGATAACTTTTTGTGTGTGTGTGTTTTCAAGACAGGGTCCCCCTGTAGCCCCAGCTGTCCTGGAACTCACTCTGTAGACCAGGCTGGCCTTGAACTCACAAAGATCCGTCTGCCTCTGCCTCCCAAGTGCTAGGATTAAAGGCATGCGCCACCATGACTAGGTCCTTCCAATAACTTTTGTAGACATTTAGTAAGATTAAACTGAGATTCCAAAGGAAATGAGAGGTGACCACACTTCCATATGAGACTTCATACACCTGTTTGGGGAACCCTGCTGCTGACCTGCTTTCCTGCTGCTTTATATAAGAATAGCCCACCTTGTTTGAATAAAGAAGCCATCACATATCATTGCAGCTGCTAATAACATCATTACATCATCATTAAAGCTGCTATGGTCACTCTATTTGTATTCTGCCCTCAACTTTTTTGCTCCTAACTTTGGAATTCATGTGCTCTATTGGCTTACAGGAGGATTTCTCTATCAGTCACGAAGTCTATGGTCTACTGAACACTTAAAAAATGGTTCATGCTCTCTCTTCAGTGAGATGAGTGAGGAGGGTCCTAAATAAACAGATTTGGAGGGAGCCGGATGATTGAATCTTCATTGTCAATCTGACAGGATTAGAATCACCTAGGAGACACAGGCAGTGTCTGCGGATTGTTTCAGGAAGGTTAACTGAGGATGGAAAATCCACCTTGAATTTGGGGGTCCCAGACTGGATTAGAAAGCGAAAGCCAGCCAAGCACCAGGGTTCAGCTCTGATTCTGGACTGTAGATGTCATGTGACCAGCCACCTCCCATGCTTACCACTTCCCAACCAGATGGACTTCACCCTCCAAACATGAGACGAAGTACATCATTTCTTCCCCAAGCTGCTTTTCTCAGATATTGGGTCCCAGCAGGAGAAAATCCTGGGATCCTGCCCCAGGCTTTGCTCAGTGATGCTGGAGAGCCTGGGGGGAAACCCTGCTGAGTTCTACTGATGTCAACATGCCATAGTCCCGGTGTGAGTTCACTCACAGAAAGCTTCTGTCTCCATGTCCACCAAGTGCTTACACTGTAGCTCCTTCTCTCAGTCTCTTTGGTAGCTTCGGTTTCTCTACAGCAGTCACAGGGGCTTGCACAGACAGACGGGGAAGCACTAGCCAGCATTTTGTCCTTCTGGGTATAGGTAACTCTTCTCCTGACTGCTAGGCGCTGGGATGTACTTCTCAGGCAGAAGATGGATCATGAGGTAGTTCATTTAGTCAGAGGATCACGGGTGAGCCAGGAGACAAGGGGACTCAGAAAGCAGAGTCAAAGCGATTGTATGCAGAAGAGGAGACAGCTGCACCTGGCAGCCAGCTACCCACCGATCGCCCGTAATGGAAAACGGATGCGTTTATAGAAAATCCACCTCCTGTCCCCCAGCCAGAGAGCTGTCCTCGTCACAGGCAGTTGATGTATTAAGTTTGTCAGGTTTTGCAGAGCTCCCCATGCCAGGGAGGTTATTAAAACTGGACTGAAATGGTTCCATAACTCAAACTGGAAGCAAGAGTGAGGAAAATGGTAACAGTGACATGAGAGACCAGAACAAACTAGAGCTGGATCTTCCCGCTCTCAGGTCGGGTTTCAAAAGGACCCACTTGTAAAAACAGGCTGAAAGTTGGTTAAATAAAACAAAGAACAAACCAGACATTGGACACTGACCAACTAGAGGATTTCGTGATTCATCTTGTTCACTAAGGCACTACTTTTAGAAGTCTGAATACAAGATTATCACTCCGTCCATGAAGCACCTATTCCACACAAGGTACCCTCAGTCCCCAAGGCTCCCCTGAAAGGGAATTCCTGGCAGAACTTCGCACTGATAGGAAGGCCCAGAAATGAGAAGAACACATGAGAGACTCTGTCCCACTCAGGTCTTCAAGGCTGTAGACCGAATCCTGGAAAGACAGTGTCCTTTCATAATATGACAATCTGAAACATTTGCTAAACTTTGGAGTCTATGGATTTAATTACTCTTTTAAGTGGTTTTGTGTGTGTCAAAATAAAGCCTTTTTTTTTTTTTGTCTTTTGAGACAGGGTCTCCCTGTAGCCCCAGTTGTCCTAGAACTCACTCTGTAGACCAGGCTGGCCTTGAACTGACAAAGATCTGCCTGCCTCTGCCTCTGCCTCCCGAGTGCTAGGATTAAAGGCGTGTACCACCATGCCCGCTTCATAAAGCCATTATTGAAAAAAGTCTGCTGACATCTGAGTGAAGCCCCCATTGAGAAGCAGCAAACAGCTTTCGTCTTGGGACCCCAAAAGGAAGTTTGCAGACTCAGTGAATAGGTAGACAGAGGATGTCCCACAAAAGAACATAGGTAGACACAGGATGTCCCACAAAAGAACATAGGTAGACACAGGATGTCCCACAAAAGAACATAGGTAGACTGTGGCCTGCCCCTGTAGCTCAGCAGGGAGGAAGGGCTCAGTCCGCACGCCAGTGATCATGTTCAAGGACAGTGGGCTGAGGGTCCTCGTCGGGGAGCATCATGGCTAATGGACAAGGGCTAATGATCTTTGTGGCTTCTTGGGACATTTTAGAGACTTTTTCATTTCAAAATAGGATTTTCTATATTCACTTTTCTCATAGTTATCTCTCAGAAGCAAAATCCTGGTGGGTTAACCTTCAAAAAATAAATCCTGATTTCAATATTTATCAGTGCCCAAGCTCTATGACGGATGTCTCGGCAGGCAGGGCTCCCCTTACTGTGGCTCCTACCTTCACGGCTGGGGAAGATGACTGATGGCTGTCTCCCTCAGCAGGCTGCGTGCGCAGCGCCTCCTGGTACTGTGAGAGCAAGGGAAGAAGAGCCAGCTCGATCTCTCCAAGTTCTGTGACCAAAGTGTGAGATGTCTTTAGAAATAGCATCTTCCCGCTCTTTTGTGCTGGGACCAGAGGGGCCGGTGCTAGTGGCCTGCACCTTGGTGCGGGTGGGAGTAGTTACCTGGGCAGGCATCTGCCGCCTCTGCCGCAGGTAGGGGGCCGTGGGCGGGACAGTCCTAGTCTCTTTTGTGCTGGGACCAGAGGGGTCGGTGCTAGTGGCCTGCACCTTGGTGC